>JAQFYP010000752.1:0-19784 GCA_034694865.1 Bilobella braunerae | reverse complement strand
TTTGGAAATTGTCAAACACGTGTTCTTTATGTTTGGTTAAGTCAGTAAAATTTTCAAGTTTTTTTGACCTCCATAGAGTTGCCTTATAGTGTTCATCTAGTACTTAGCACGTCAAATATAGTGCTTTCTCTACCAGATTTGTAAAAAGTTCTATAAGGTCTAACAAAAATATACGGTACATTGCACAATGAGTTGTGCTTTCACCATTTGAAACTTGTCATATTATGTTACAAGTAGAGATTCCCAGCACCTTACTAATTTTGGAAACTGTCGAACACGTGTTGTTTCCGTCTAGTTTGGCGCAAAATCCTCTCTCGCTTTCCGTTTTTAAACTAACAATTACGCTCCTAAATGCTAGCTTACATTATGTTCAATGATTTGAAAAATGAAAAATCGGTTTGAGAAACCTTTGTTTTGTGCTCAACTTTCTCCTCACATCCTTAGAATTGCCTAATCAGCCCTTCTGACTACTCAAGTTGTCATAAATTAGGTGCTGTCTCTCTCAGATGTGTCAAGCACTATAGTTTCTAGCATATATAAAACACGTTGTGAAGATGAGTGGTGAATAACGACATGGATCAGGAAGAAGTTTCCAACAAAACGTAATGCAAACTCTGGAACGTATACGCATTGGAACAGAATCTTCTACCCAATAAGAGCATTGCTGTAATAGGATTTGGGTTAATTGGCGTCATCTTCGTCGGGCTTCTTCAAAATGTGCATGCGCGACATGCGAAACGCTTTGGATTGATGGACTAGCTTATTCAATATTTTTTTAAATGCCTTTTATTTTACTCTTTCATTTTGAAATTTAATTTGCTGAAAATTTTTAAGTTCTGATCACCCATGTATACTCAATATCATGTCATTTTCTCAATAAAAATCATATTCCCCTGAACTTGTAATTTGTACGTGGTCCAAAAAAACATTAGCCCAGAGGCATTCAACTGGTTAATTTTTTCAATGTTACTTCATACATAATTACAAAATCAAACTTATATAAAGTGACAACCTCCGTTGATAAAATTTTCATTAAGCGATTCCAATACGTTACAATTACCATTGACTAACGTAGTTAATACTTTCTTTTTAATTTTTTGATAATTAAGTCAATTAAATATTAATTGTTTACTAATATATTGAAGCAAAAAGCTCATACTTTTTGTCAATTAGGTATGAAACTTTACAAAATGACATTTAAAAATGGCAAAATAATTGTATTCCACTATACGATAAGTTTGAGGCACTTTGAACCAACTCAATACAGCCAAAAATTATGATATGCGGTAGGAAAATTGTTGTGAAATACATCAGACAGGTACCTACTTTACTTAGGTTTACGTTAGGTTAAGCAATTTCCACGACTGTTTCCAAAATATAAGTCGCTCCTGACAGCATCATAAAGTCATGAAACATGAACACGTCAAGGGCGGAATGTTCCACTCCTTAATTAAAAATAGGCCAAATAATTGTATTCCACTATACGTACAGGTTGAAGTACATGCCAACTCACTACAGCCAAAAGTTATGATATGCGCTAGAAAAGATGTTGTGAGATATAACAGACAGGTACTTAGGTTTACGTTAGGTTAAGCAATTTCCTCGACTGTTTCCAAAATTTCAATCGTTTCTGACAGAGTCATAAAGTCATGAAACACGAACACGTCAAGTGCGGAATGTTTCACCCCTTATTTAAAAATAGGCCAAATAATTGTATTCCACTATACGTACTTGCCAAACTCCATACAGCCAAAAATTATGATATTCGGTAGAAAAGGATTTATATCTTAACTTCTGGATCCTCCTGTCCTATGATGGGCGACTATGACTAGTCCTTTGTACAATTATGCCCAATAATACTGAAAATATTTTCAAACAAAAAGCTGAGTTTCACACCTGCATCACAAAACAAATCCCAAGTTTCTGCCCTGAGTTTCTGTCAGAATTTTGCTGCTCGTCAGCTCTATTACGAAAGAATCAATGTTGCGTTGATATGTCTGTGGCATTATTATAGGACTAACTAGATTAGCCCGTCCTAGGCCACTAGATTTTTATCTTAACCTCTAGATCCTCCTGCCCTATGATGGGCGACTATGACTAGCGCTTTGTACTATTATGCCCAATAATACTGAAATATTTTCAAACAAAAAGCTGAGTTTGATACTTGCATCACTAAACAAATCCCAAGTTTTTGCCCTGAGCTTCTGGAAGAATTTCGCTGCTCCTCAGCTCTATTGTAGTGGTATCAATGTTGCGTTGATATGTCTGTGGCATTATTTTAGGACTAACTAGATTAGCCCGTCCTAAGCCACTAGATTTTTTTCTTAACTTCTAGATCCTCCTGTCTTATGATGGGCGACGATGACTAGTCCTTTGTACAATTATGCGCAATAATACTGGAAATATTTTCAAACAAAAAGCTGAGTATGATACCTGCATCACAAAACAAATCCCAAGTTTTTGCCTTGAGTTTGTGGAAGAATTTTGCTGCTCGCCAGCTCTATTGCAAAGGAATCAATGTTGCGTTGATATGACTGTGGCATTATTATACGACCAACTAGATTAGCCCGTCTTAGGCCACTATATTTTTATCTTAACCTCTGGATCCTCCTGTCCTATATCAAAACACGGACCAAACGTCCATGTAATTAGTGTTTTACTAGTAGAAGCTGTTGAAACAAACTAGCTGTAAAGCGTTACATGTTTACCTTCGTCATAACGTTGGTAATGAATGAGTTCTTCTTTGTAACTTATTTTATGAAGGTGACAATTACATTGATTTGAACGAACAGTGGGGCTATGCTTTTAAATTATCGTCGAATTGTAATTTTAGGAATAACTGATTAGATCGTATGTTTGAAAGCATTTTTGGCAGTGGTTTGCAGACGCAAGGTGTACTTATGTGTGTAGTTCACTTATTTTAGGAATTGGAATTTGGAATTATTACTGGTTCAAGTTTCCGTTTAATTTTTTATTTAGTATTTAGACAACAATTTTTTATTGCAACACTGCAGATTGCTTCATAGTTACAATTTTAGCTAAACGAATAGTTGAGATCAATAGTATTACCAGTTGTGCATCCCTTAATTAATTTACTTCTTTATGTACTTACCCTATATATCTTATCGGTTTAGGGTGATGGACCATTAAAAATAAAAGCAATAAACTGATATGTTTGCAATTACAAAATAATTTTGCGGATAACAATCATTTAAAAAAAATGCATAAATTTTATTTGGGCTTGACTTTTTAAGGGTTACAAAATTCCAAACTGATATTACTGGAATGTTGTCATCTCAATGTCAAATAAATCTTCTAGTTTATAACTTACTCTCAAAAAAAATCTAGCCAACTTATAATAATTCTTAGCAATATAATACAAAGGTGAACCATGGGAACAATGATTCTATGTGACATTAGTGCATTATTACAAAACTAGTGCATTTGTTTTCCAGACAAAAATTATGTAGAATTGTATTATAAGAATTAAAATGTAGGCATAAATGTAATTAGTTGTTGTTGCGAATTATAATTTTACCTTTATTTTACATTTGATATTTTTCTAATTACCATAAAAATGCAACACTTTAAATTACCTTATGGTAAATTATATTTGCGTATTGCTTCGGCTAGTTTGTCAAACGTGGAGGATTAAACTTTTGTTTACCAACGCTTGGTGTAACATTTGTATCGGCACAAAATGAATACATTCTTTTTTTTTTCAAATTCCGCAATTTTACTTAATTTATTAATTGCGAATATGTTATGTACAGTTATGATTAAACCGTTTCAGCTTTGGGACAGACAGACAGTGACATTCTTCTACTTAAACTTTTATTAATACTAATATACTTCTTACTAACATAACCAACATTTTCTATTCTATTAAATCATATTAACAATACTAAAATTATTAAACAAACATTTTGTTCGTACTATTAATATCCAAACTAATTAACATCTTTTTAATCAATTTTATATTAACTACTGACTTAACTTGTACACCAGCTTGTCACTCGCCACACCGTCAAACAGTTTATACTTTCAACAATCAACTATTTTACAAACAATAGTCTTAACATCCGGGAAAGCTTTTCCGGCGCAGTGAAAGAATATGCTTTTAGTGTAAGAATTTACTCTCGTGCTAACTATCAACAAGAATAGATTATTAAAATATTTTGCACTTAAAGACACAAATAAGTATATAAGTATATAACTGTATAAGTATTGAATTATATAAAAATTAATAGAACAGGCAGCTTCCTTTGGCAACTTTGTTGTTACTGACAACTTGAAGTGCAATAGCCTAAATCCGAAATCTGCAGTTCTTGTCACCGATAAAAGAAAATTAAACCAAAAATAAAATAAAACAAAAAATGGTTTGATTAAATTAAACCTTACTCACAAGTCATTTTTGTTTTACTTTAAAAAACTTACTTTTTCTTTTTTTTCAATTGCAAAAGTCTGCCTGACATGAAATCGAAGTGCACTTGAACCATGAATAAGGCGACCAAATGCAAAACTATTGGAATGTCACGAATGTTCTCTAAAGAGGCAAAATTTGAGTCTGAAAAAGTAGTGATAGGGTACTTCGTAATCAGTGGGTCAATGACGTAAGTAGTGTGTTTGTATGGTCCTCGGTGTTAAGGTCTTAACAGAGGGCTGAATAACTTTCAGCCTCAGTGAATATTGAGTTGAACTAACTTTGTTTAGTTCATCACAAATTTGTTTTGCTGTACTACTAACTTTTACTAACTTTTTTAACTAACAAACTTTTCAAAAATCAATGTGACTTGTAAATCGCACTGCCGCCGCCACAATAATGCGCGTAATTCTTTAAGTGTATTTTTCAACTCCAAAATTCTTTACTATAATTTTTGTACAATGTTAACTTTCTCCTCATACATCTCATACTCTAGGAAATATGAACACAATCCACCGCAATTAAACATGAATTGCGTAATTACAGGTTATTACGACACCGTCTTCACCTTCATTTAGCCTCTTTCCGAATACAACTCCCGTTAGTCCTTTTTCCTCTTCTATAAATAATAGTTCTATGACAAGGCTTGCAAATTTCTAGTATCTAGTGAAAAACGAGAGAAACACTATTCTTTCATTGATGTCCAAGCAGCAGAGTGCATGTGGTAACTGGGTAAGAACTAAAAGAAAAATTAAAAATTGAATCATCCCAGCATAATCAGGATACACTATTTACAAGGTGATACATGTCACAATGCACATAATAAATTGTGTTTGTGTTTGTAAAAATTGTGTGGCGAAATTTAAAAAGCTGAGTTTTTTTTTTGGAAATTGGAAACCGATATTGACTGGTGCATTGGGTGGTGGTGCTTTCATCGGCGTTGAGGCCTTGATGGATGCAATTTATAATTTACATGTACTTTCACATTTTTTTGTCTTTAATATGTTCTAATAATTTTTCTCATTAGGAAAAAACGTGAAACCACCGATAAACGCAAAGCTAAAACCTTTCTTGGGCTGCCTATATCAATTGGAAAACCTCTTTTAACTGGATCCTTGGGAGGGCGAGCTTTTGTTGGAGTCGAACAGCAAAATACGCTTTAGTTGGCAAGATCGCTGATGATACTTCAACTTTTCCGGTTTCCAAAAAAAACTATTGTTGGTAACACCTGAGATGCTACAAAGTCACGCCACTTCAAACCTTCGGGAGCTTCAGCCAGGTAATTTAGCCCTAAAACGACTAAGCAATTACATTTAACTTTTTCAAAATTTAAACTCATATTCAAAAGTAATTTTAAAATAATTCAAAAAATTTTATTTTCCTTCTAGGTCAAGAAGACATACTTTTGACTTTATTCTAAATTTTGGAATACTGTTGCATAGAAACTACTTAAGATAGCTAGTGAGGTCAAACATATGGATGCAACGCATAACCTAAATAAGCAATTAGTACCTCCGAATTTGCAAATGGCTGGTCCACCAACCAAAATTCACAACAAAATTGTTAAAAGAAGTAATTTATCATTTTGCAATACAACTTTTGCATGATTTTTTTTTTCAGGAAAACCGAAATGAGTACAAAATTTATAATGTTAATCTTCACGCATACCGAGAATCCGGAAGCAACAAAACACTAATGGTTCGGACGCCGAATGGTTCAATCCTTAAGTAAACAAGATGAGATATACCATAGTGAAGAAATAGCACAGCTTGCAAAGCTGTATGACGTCGAAATGGATACTAAGACGAGCAGACTGCAGCCTGCTTTACCTGGGACTCATTACTGTCGGATCTATTATATTGGCCGTACTCAATTTTGCATAAGAAGGTAGACCAAAAAAGAAAATTTGCAAAAAGTTGTAAAGTCTAACTTCTTTCTAAATATTATTTTCCTTTTTATGCGTATGATGTAATTCATTTCTATTATATATAATTATCTGTTTGACTACACATTTAAAAATCCATCTCAGCAAATCTATTAAAAAAATGAATTTGGGTCGTGAGAGAATACTGAAATAACTTGCAGTGACCTTGTACTCATTTTTTTTAACTTCCTCTAGTAATTGTTTTATTCTTGGAAAAAACTTTATTTAAATTACTTGAAATCAACTAAACTTGTGTTACCGCGACTACAATGTCATAACTTGACACGCACCTTTATATGTTATTAGCATGTATGTTGTAGATCCTATAGAATCCATTTCAATCTGACTTTAATCACATTTTCAAATATTTTCAAGAAACATGCCCAAAGCCCTGCAAAAGAAATTTTGGCTCACTAAAGTGTTCGTTCACTCTGTCCTAAGAGACCCCGTGACTAAGGAGAATGGTGTGTTCTTTGGCTGTCGATAGCTAGGAAACTTGTAAACTTGAAGAATATTTAAATTTTACAAATTAACTATGAAATTATTTAAATTCAAACAAGCTATTGATTAGTCATTTAAAGCTTTTCCATTTTATATTTTGTGTTTTATTTTAGCAAAACAATTGAATCCGAGAAAAACGTTTTAGAAGCAGATGGCAATTTGCCCAAGTAGTTTGCCAGTAGGGAGTGGAAGTTAAAAAAAATCCTGTATGCCCGACTCAGAGGAGAAGTAGAGGATGACCCCTGCAAGCAGGAGCATGAGCTTCTTGTGGAATGGGATATGCCCAGGGCAGTTAAAGTTATTCAGTTTCAGTTCTTCTTGCGTTTTTAACTGCTCTTTTAAACAAAATTGTCAGAATATAGAAACAGAGAAAACTTAAAGGTTATTTAAAAATTTGTTCAAAATTTTTAAAACGATTGACAACCAAACAAACAAATTCAAACAAAATTTTAATTGAGCGATTATCAATTTAGAATTCCTATTTTAAACGTGCTGCTGACGGATCGGATACCGAAGTATTGAAATTTTCATTTTGGATGAAATGGCTTTGAGCCAATATGCCTGCTCGATTGGCACATATCTCATGTGATGTACGCTCAAAGCGTACGTCACATCGTTGATGCGGCATTTGCTGAACCATTGTAGGAAAAGACACAAGAGAGGCCTCGACATCACTGCATCATTCATGCTTTTCCCCGTTCGTACTGTTGTGAAAGGTGTCCCGCGAAATTTGTGAGTACCACCAACCTCAACAAACATGGTACCACGCACAAAGCTGTACTTGGTTCAATCGGATTATGGCAATATTACAAACATAAAACTGAGCACAAAGTTGTATAACAGTCACTTCTACGTATAAGTCGGTATATTGTAGTTAACGCGAGTAAAAAAAAGTAATTAAAGTAAGCAATCAGACAGCATATGTAAACAGTTAAAAAACAATCAGCTGCTGGCTTTAGGCATTGTCAAAGCCAAGTTGAAGAGTCACAATCTGTAGTTCGCAGGTAGGAGCAAAGAGTTATATGACATGGAAGTGTGACATGGAAGACAATAAAAATAGAATCGAGACCTGGTGAAAGAAATCCAACGTTGATCAAGATGAAACAGTCTTTATTCAGTGTTGCAAATCTATCACCAAAATTTAGCAAGGTATTACAGAAGTTTATGAACAGCTTTCCTGCATCTATCTATCTAATTGTAAATCATCTGACAGTATTCCGAAATATAAACCCAACATTCTCAAGAAATCGTTCCGAGAACCAACAGTTGGATTATCCAATTTAAGAAGCTTTTTTTGACAAATTCAAGAAATTTTGCTCAATTAAATAAAAATACAGCACGAAATCCTTCCGTATAAAACCATCTGCCTCTATTTCCTATACTGAAGAACCATTACAATGAGACCAAGCAAGACAACAGTTGTTCTTCCCCTTCTGGCTACCAAGCCGCTCTCCGCCCTAGGTTTCCACGTTTTATTCCGCCACTTCATAGCCCTAATGTCTCTCAATCTCCCGCTCATTCAAATAAATATGGGGAATTGGTAGATGATAATCTACGGTGTTCCTCACCTACACCTTCTAATTATTCTAATACTCCTTCCCTGGGCTCAGTGTCTTTTTCCATTGCATCTACCTCTTCTCAGACTGGTTCTACTCGTGGTACACTTTCCCGAACTACCATTGATCGACGGGACCTATATGGTATTTTTTTTAAATTTGTTGTTATGTCGAGTTTATATTTCACCTTTACATTTTCCCCAGTGCCCTTGTAGTTACCACTATGAGCAAGGATTTACAAACCGAGTTCAGCCTCAGTGATGAAGACCCACATAGTCGCGATATTTACCGGCTCTTAACTGTTTGGGTTCCTTACTTTGATCGCATGTGCTTTGATAAAAAGTCTAGCAATGCCAAAGATAAAAACCCTCCTTGGGATTTGGACTACTTTACTGTTACTCGTGACGCTGAGTATGATTTGCTAGTGATGTTCACTTTTATTCGCGCTCTTGGTGTCTACCTGGACTCTACCACTTGAAGTCGAGATTTACACTCTACTTTAAGTTCACGTACTTATGATTCAGTTTTAGACTCGACGTTTATCCATTATATTCTTTTCTTTTTAGCTAAACCGTTTTCGCCAGCTTATTCAAGAGCTATGCGGTGAAAGCTCTGCTCGCCGGGATTACTTGGCTTTCACTCTTTGTCATTGGTGGCAAATGATTGTGCGCTCCGTACTTCCTCCCGCTCAGGCCAACCTGTTCTGATCAAAATTCTCAAGGTACTTTCACCATACCCTGTCGTTCGTTATTTAATGTTAATTTTTTTAATTTCTTGTAGTGGCTTGTTACTCCCCCAGTAGGGATTGAAAACTATAAGGTTTTGAAGGTCACACGCTCTATAGACGGGGTTGAAACGCCATCCTATTTAAAACGGGCCCCTTATGCCTTTTTTTACTGAAACGGAATTATACTATTGGTACAGTGGATCTATGCTGACTATTATGAGCAACGCCTATAGTGTTGTTAAGTTCTCACCCAATTTCCATTTTGCTACCAACATGATTGGTTGTCATCATTGGTTTGAAGAACATCGGTTTGTTAACTAAGATAGAATGAGTAATATTTTATCTTCTAATATTTTCTGATTGGTTGTTCCTATAAAAACTGGAGAATCGAGTTGCTGATGTGTTACGAGAACATGGTCTCACCTTTTAGGAACAACCTACTCCCCCTGCAAGTGATCCTTTCCCTCCCTCTGTCGTGGAAAGTAGAGCCTCGGCCCAATATCGTGCTAATTTAACTGTAGCCTCTCGCATTACGGAACTCCTTACGAATCCTGATGTTCAGATATCGGTAAGCTTCGTTTTCATAATTTTTAAATCCTGCAGTTTTAAAACAGTTTAAAGTTTCTAATGGAATCATCTCTCTAATAGTCGGCTAAAGGCCAGTACTCTTTCGGCATTATTGCTGAAAATATCAACCCTGCAACTGGAAGGAAAATATTCTTGTTCATGGGAATTTGGGAGGGTGACGTCTCTGAAATTCTCACTCCGGAAGTTCTTCAAGCTTAGTATAAGCTTTGCGCTGATAATGGAATTGACATCTACCAGTCCGTTGCTCCGATCACTCCTAATAAAGCAACTGATGCCTGGATAATACCCAAAGGAATTCATGGTACGTACCTTGAATTTAGCTAAATTCTGTTTCTGTCTAATTCCCCTTTTCTAGCTGGAAATCCGGAAGGACTCAAACTGAGTTCTTCTGAATATGGCGAAAACTTATTTTTATGCTCCCTTTGCTCCCGCGAATATGAGGCTGCCGATCAGCTATCCAGAAAGCGGCTTACTACAATATTTTCCTACTATGATATGATGGAGCATATCAAAACTGCTCCTGGGCATCTAGTTTCTCAACGTGTATCCCAGAAATGCTTTTGCTCGAATGATCCAATGGGTGTTTCTCCTCATGAACTCCACCGGCGTGTCTGCATGCCTTGCCCCTGTGGTGATAAAGTGGACAATATAGCAAAATTCCAAGATCATCTCGACATTGATGAATGCTACGGCTGTGCACGCTGTCCCTTGTATTCCATACCCCGGACGAATTTTCATCTTCGTTTCAAATGTGACCAATGTTGATCTTGTTTGAAGAGCATCACTGAACTTGAAGAAGACGATGAAACCTTGGAAACCCACTCTTGTTTCAGGGTGCTTCTTTGTAAAAATTTACAACCATGCTGAATCTGTAGACCGTTGTGCCCTCAGTTTTTTTCTGCGTCGCATTCTACTAAATCCTCAAGCTGACACTCTATTCCCCCCATATTTACTTTTTCCCAATTGTAATATCTTACTCCCAAATTTTAAAATTATTTTCTGTACATTAAATATTTTATCTTGACACCAATTTATAACATGTATTCATCAATGCCCAGTGTCTCGATTCAAAAGTATGTTACTTATCTTTTGATGGAATTTGTGGTGTGCGATCTTCAACGTTCTTTCGTACTTCCAAGTTCAACGGTCACCGAACAGGTATTCGTTTCTCGGGCTTCGCGCCAATAAGAGACTGGGCCCCACCGAGCCATGGTGGGGCAGCCGAGTCTCCCAATCTCTCCTCTCCACGGCTCTCTCGAAGGCACCAATACCCCCGGCAATAAAGCAATAATCGGACAACTCTCATCTCAAGAACATGATGAGTTTATTGCGCTGTACACCCTGAAGGTTTCCGGAGGAAGGGGTTGGTCTGCTAAAACTAGAGCCTTTCCCCAAGAAGAAAGGCTCTACCTTCACTCTCTCTCTCTGGCTCCAGAACTAAGAGCCCCACTTGACCCACTTTCACCCTCCTTTATAGGCTCTTAGCCTACGTGGCACAAGAGCTCGGGCCCATCTATTGGCCCAGTCTCTCAGCCAACTCTGGTTGCTAGGCCAAAATTCCATGACCTTGGCATGAGAGCTGAGTCTAGCACTGTCCATTTAAATAATCGAAGAATTTTGCTAAACAGCAACCCGTTCAATGGTTTTAACGACTATGACACTAGCATGAGCAGCGGCCTCAAGCATAATTGGAATGCCAATTAGTTCACTTTTAAGTCTTTTAAAGTGGGTAAAACGTAAAGCAAAAACTAAACGCTCTACTAAAATTTTTTTGGAGCGTATTAAAGCCAGAATTCATTATTTCACTATGATGCAGGTACCTTTAAACTATTAGGAACGCCTTCAAAAAAGAAAAACCTACTTAGCAATTATAGTGGACCTTTTTCGTTCCACATTTGCCCTTGTTTTTCTATTTTATATTATCTTTTGAACAACAGCTAAATAGTTTACTTCTAATTTTAATATAAGAGTAGTATTGCTTTTGATATAGACCTAATTATCAAGCAAATGAAAATTTGAATTTAGATCTAATGTTAGAATGATTGGGATTCTTAATAATTATTAGAACAATAATTAGATTGTAATTTAGCATAAAAATCAGTTCATTAGATCGCAGAAGTTGTAAAAATTAAATGTGAAGGAAGCGAGCATATTTGAGTTAAGACTGTAAGTAAATGAGAGTTGTATGAATGAGAAGTTAAGGACCAAAAAAATTAGTCTTATAAATAAATGGTTAGAATCAGTTGAAAAATTGTGAAATTGAAGTGGAGTGAAAGGAATAGGATATTTAGAGAAATAAGGGAAAGGGGAGATTTAAGGCTTATCATTGTAAACTAATAGCATAGGCCTAAAAGGGCATTTCACACTTCAAACCCTTTCCAGAATTAGAGCTAAGGGAGGAAAGCTAAAATAGCATTGTACGTATGATACCATTATGCTTAGAGTACTTTTATACTAGATTATGCTGTAAAGATGCTAGCCTCTAATTAGTCAAAAAGTTGGAAAGAACAATTAAGCGATTTGATTCCAACCACTGAGAACCACTGAGAGCCCTTGACGACAAGAAAAGACCCTTGTTGAAAAGTGGGGACTTAAGGGTTCCACCCCAAAAACTCTGGGAATGAAGGTGACGGACACCAGCGACACTGCCACCCAAAATCAAGACGCTGAAACCGAAGTGACCGCAAGACACGCCTACCGACCCTTAAAAAGGTCACGCAGCCCTAGAATCGTGGTCAGTCTCCTGGCTTCAGCTCACTCCTAAACTTGTATCAATTAACTCGAGAGTTCTTTAAAATTTTCATATTCTTTACTAAATAAAATTTCTTGAAAAATCCAAAGTCAAGCGCTTAAAAAGTTTTCACTTTATTTCCTACGAAGGAAGACCCTTTCCGTGACACAGCAGCGTCAGCATTCATCCATCCTCGTCCAGGTCACTCCTCCATATCACCACCGCCAACCTCACCACCTTCACTCTCAATCATCAACTCTATTTCAGTCCATCAGCTCTACAGGTATGAGATTGATTTGAGATAGTCCTACTCACCCTGTACTTCCTGCTCCTTCTTTCACTCTTGATATTCTCCTGGGTAACTATTATTGAACTTCCCAATCAGTGCCCCTGTCCAATTGACTTTTCTCTTTCGAATGAGTCCTTCCGGACTTTAGTTGAGTAAAGTAAGAGAGAAATTAAGGTAGTAATTGGATCTTTATAATCACATCTTGAGTTAATTTTGAGGATAGTGCTTATCCTAAATCAATGCAAAAATAGGATTAGCACATATCACTTTGCCTAATTCTGATTTGAAAATAAAATTGTGTTTCTGGAATAACTTGAAAGAGAGACGAACTTTTACATGAAAATAAGCGTTAATCAGAATTAAACAAAAATTTATTTAACAAAAGTATAACTTGAATTGTATATTTTAATTATGTAAGAGGAATAGTTTGTATCTAAGTAGTCTGTAAAAGGTTACATATTTGGCACCTAAAGGATTAGTAAACCCATATTCCTGTGCTCATGTCAAGTCCATTGATTGCTGGGACATCGACGAGAAGTGTAAACAATGCAAAGGGAAGAACCATGCGAAGATGAAAAAAAGCAAGGTTCTACTCCTAACCAAACACAGAACGGACTAGAGGGAACCAAACTTATCAGCATTGAAAAACCAATTTTTGAAAATGAGTCTACAATGGAGAATAAAAATCAAAATCTGGATAGCTCCGCTCCACCTTTTCAATGTTTTATTTGACAATTCTCTACAAAAGCTCATTACAAGTATCATGTACGGGCACACAAGGGTGAAAATATTATTTGCATGGGACATAGCACATTGTAAGGGATATAAAGAATTTTTTTATCTTTTTTAAATTTATCTTGTACTGGGAAACATTTGTCTTATGATTACTCTAACTTTTACTATTTTCCTTACTCTATCAAACTTTTTTTTTTCGATGCTTGGTTAGAATTAAATCTCTAAGCATTGAGAATAGAGAACATTGAGAATACCAATGCGAATTGTGGGAGAAAAAGTTTGCAAAGCGTGCATGCGGCATTTACGGAACCATCATGGCAAAGGATCTTTCATATGTTCCGTTTGTTCTCACAGCCTTTAACACAAGAAAGGCCTCGACGCTCACTCCGTCATTTATGTCTCTCTCGTCCGTACGGTTGTAAAAGGTGTCCCGCGAAATTTGTGAGTGCCACCAATCACAAGAAACACATAACCACGCACACAGGTGAATTTCGTTCAATCAGATTGCAAGCAAACTGTCCTAGTATTGATTCATTACATTATTAATATGTGGATACTATTGACATTTCAAACGTGAGCAGTGTGCCGCAGAAACCACTAGTACGCCGTCCCGCGGATTCCAACAAGTGTTAACAAGTTGTACCAACAGCTTGTAAAGTCAATTGTATCATTAAATAACGGGATTAGTTTTTGTTTTGTGTCAGTTTTACGAGGTTGAGAATAAGGACAGGGGTTGTCGGTTGCTTTCTGCGAAAATTTATCTTGTTTGATCAAAGGTATCAATTTCTGTCATAGAATCTCTTATTTTTGTATCTCTTAGTTTAAAGTATTACCTTTTAATTATTAGAAAAATATATCTCTACCAAGAAAATAGAATATGGTATTTAAAATATTGTCCAAAAGGGAACATTTTTAGGAAACTTATTCTTGTTCCAAATTGGAGATGTAAGAGCAATAAAACTTTGAAATAAACCTGAATTGGATGATGTGTATCACAAAACTCTAAACATTTTTGTCACATTATGATGGACATACGGTGTTAGTGCTTCCCAGTAAAATATTAGTAACCGTGCAAATTAAAAATATTTTAACCCAGCTAACCCTTATCTAGTAAAAAACCGAAAGTTTGAGCGACACTTTCACTAATTTTCAAATTACGCCGCAAAATTTAAATAGACTCTGAATGACGGCGTGGCTTTACTTAACTACTTACTACTTTCTAGTTACTTACTGCCTTACTACATTTCATTGAATTACTACATTTTATGGCTTTACTTTAACTATCTTTTTAACACTTTGGAATGCACTTTTAGTTTTACGTAGAAAATTATTTTGTGTAATTAAGTTATTTTGAAGTCTTGGTTTGTTAGACCCGTATTCTTTAAACTAGTCAAATTATTAAGTTTAGCACTGATTTTATAAGCATTTAACACTAAATATTAAGCATCAACGCTTTACACAATTTTTTTTAAAGTGAAACGTATTCATTGTAGCATGTATACTCTAATGAAAATTTGAACAACCAAAAACAGGACTGAACTGCGCAATCAACATGCGCTAACTAACTATTAATAGTAAATCAGCCGTTGTGAAATTTTCAGTTTGTCACAATTCAGATTTGTGAGATTATTATATTTTCTCTAAAATTTTCTACAATAATCCTAATTAAAGGTAAATGCTGAAGTAAAAGCTCGCTTACTTTTGGCTTGATTGCTGCACATATGTTCAAAGAAAAACGGGGAGGTATTTGGCGTACAATGGTACAGTAGTGAAGTTAGCAACGAAGGCTATGTTGGTTTAGTTCGGCTTCCAATATTGCAGGAGTAATTGTTAACAAGATTTTATAGTTGGAGCTTCTTTATTTTGTCTCTGCTATGATCTAAATACGAAAAAAACATGCTTGGGTTAGGGTGATTTTAAGAAATTTGTTTAATAACTTACTTTAATATTAACCGTTATGATAAGCATCAGTACGGCACTTTTATAAAAATTCAGAAAATGAGCTGCAAGATTACCAATTATCATTATCCTTCCTAACAAAGCACTATAATCTAAAAAAATTTAAAACTGTAATTTTAAAATAAAAGAGTTTAAAAATACTGACTCAATAACAGATGTTGGCTATCGAGGGTTTAAGATGATGAAGCTAAGTTGAGCAAATTAACCAAACTGTATATTTTGAAAATATTGATATTTTTATAATATTTAATATTTTATTTTATGCAAATATAAAACAAAATCTAACTTCTAATTCACTCTTCTATAAATAAGAGTTCTATAATTGTTTCTTCATGTAAAATAACTTCAACACATGCGTTCACTTCTTCCTTTCTCTAAATTTTTAATAGTGAATGTCAGCAATTAATTATTGAAATTTACCGTTAGTGTGGCCAGATGAAGCTGCATGGGCGTTCAATAAGATGTTTTGTAACAGACGTTGAAGCTTCGATGTTGCAACATGTCGATGTAAATATTGAAGTGTACTTTGTTTTTGCAGTATTTTGGAAGGTGAAAAGCTATGAACTTGGAAGTTTGAGTACTTTGATGCTAATGAAAAGGAATGGGCCTACAGCTTTTGAAAGTTGTATTTTAGTTTTTTGTCCCAACAATAGACTCCTTTACTTTGAAATCCCTCTTGGAATTTGGATGTAAGGAATCTTCCTTTTGTAAGAGTACTTAAAATAATTAATTTTAGCACTCAAACAACGCCTCGGTACTTTACTATGCCTCCCGGAATTTAGCTGTGTATAAAAAAAAAACATAATGCGTTTTATATAGACATTGGGGACGTTAAATTTCAGTATGCCTATGTAATAACGTAGACAAAATAATATCGACTGTGAACATATCCAAATTATAATAATGTCGACATTTTAAATATCGGCGTCATAAGAATGCTGACATGTAAATATCAACACCTTAAATTTTAAAATTTAAACGTTGAAAATGTTTCATGCACTGTTTTTTTCACGTTTATGGCAAAACTAATATTGGCTCAGAGCTGAAACCACTTGCAAGTGGTCAAAAAACCATAATTGAAACAAATTGAAAACTACAGTTTCCGCAGAAATAAGATCAGAATTTTTAAGAGGCTCCTAGAAACTCAAATCTAACCAGTTTTAAACATTAGAAACCAAACCTTCATCCTAAAAGTTAAATATATTTCCTACAAATGTGTACGTTTTTAACAATTTAACTGTTCAAAATTAGGGTGACCGTAAAAACTTTTGGGTTCAAAGGTCAATATTAAGAGTTTTCATAATGTCGAAATTATTACAATAAAATTACGGCTAATGAGCGTATTCATGCTCAACTTATAGTTCATGTGTTAGGTAAACCAACTTAGGCGGTGGCATGTGTTCTTGAAATTACAAATTTGTTAGTTAACACAAATATATTTATTAGTTATATTTTTAAGAATTACACTCTGAGTTGACAAGTATTTTTGAAATAATTAAATACAGCATAAAGTAGAACTGGTATTTGTAGACTTCGATTTCTCCTGTTGCCACATGGTCATTAAAAATAATTATGCTTTCACAGAAACCAAAAGGAACAGCAACCTACACTCTCAAGCTCTAAAAAACCATTTGACTACATTGAAAACAATATTTATTCCCTAAAAACTTTTATTGCACAAATCAAACTTAATCTATACAATCAGCATAACTTTTTTAAAGAAATAAAAACGGTGTTCACTTATGGCGTCTAAATGCAGCCATAGCTCGCATATAACACCATGTTGCACAATTGGCATGGAAATCCACTTGGCATACTGTTCGCTGGAATGGAACAACTGGGATGGCCACCGCACCTAAGACAAAAAAATACGTGTATCCAATAAATCATAATCATAACAAAAACATCAAATGTAATGCTTTAACATAGGTTTACTGAATCGATAATTAAATGATCTTACCTATCCTCGAAAACTTGTGTCACATCATTGCAATAACCCAAGTCTTCTGTGCAAGCGAATGCAGTAGGATTTTGTGAAGATAGGCATGGTTGCCAGGCGTCGAGAATCTGAAAAACGTCTTCAATAGAACAACTCAAGTTACAACCCATGCCTACCGATACCGAACTTCTGTTCACTCCATTTCCCAAATCATCATTTAATGCCATGTTTTCAGCATAGCTGGAGCATGAGAGAAATACATGGCCCCCCTTGGCAAAGGAAACTGGAAGCGTTGCCATGAGTATGCTCACGGACAATTGTAGCTACCAAGTAATAATTATCGTAATTTGAAAAAGTTTCTAATGTTGATTAAATAAAAGTGTAATTTATGGTGTAGTTTCAAAAAAATTGTGACAATAGATATACTCAAAAACAAAGAGATAAACAAACTAATAAATGCAAAAACCAAAAAAATTTACACTTTATTTTCATTTGTTTCGCCAGTAATCACGGTGTCCTGGTTTAAATCAATTGTTTTTTTTAAATAAATCATTATTGGTTTTAAACCAAAGCAAAATGTAGCACAAAAATGGCACGGAAACTAGTGAAATTGAAAATTTTGACCAAAATTCCACCGATCGTTTACCAAATTCAAGGCAAATCTTGCTCAGAAATGAAGCTTTTCCAATAATGTTTGAATAAAACGTTACGTTGAGCTGTTGACAATGGATTTCGGCTAAAATAATCTGTAGACATAAAATTGATGTTTTAGTTATCCTAGGAAGGGAGATACATGTTATTATCACAGTTGACACATCCGGTTAACCTCACACTAACGAATTTCATATAGTCTAATTAAAGTTTTTATTTGAAGAGTTTTAAACCAAAAAACAACAACAAATAAACCGTGGTTTAAACCAAATACCCGGTTTTTGTGGTTTATTTAATAAAAACCAAAAAAACCGGAAACCCTGCCAGTAATACATCTACCTGCCGTAGCATTTAACTTTTGATTTTCGACGTATTTTAACAAAAGTCGATTTCTTTACCATTGTAATTTTTAGTTTGAGAAAAGGGAAAAATAGTTTAAATGGGTTGTGGCCCGACCTATAGCATTTCACACGCAAGTTGTTTACCATTGTTTGAAATTTTTTATTTGTATTGTTTTAGTATGTTTTGTAGCTTTGTAGAATATGAAAATACTATCCGTAGTTTTTGCTTCGCGAAAAAAATATACGGCTAGGCGGTTTCGGTGCACCTTTGTTTTTATACTATAAATGAACTTAGAAAATAGTTGAGTTTATTTGCATAAGATGACATTGCTCCAAATTTAATTGAGAAAACTGAGAAAAATGTCTCAACTAATCTTAAAAAATTGACACTTCCTGTCCATTGTTTAACAAAAAACAATTTTTTTTGCCAAAGTTTAATTTGACAGTTTAAAAACGTTCACAACTTACAAAATAAACATTTGGGTTATTATCCACAAATTATGATTTTGAAAAATGCGATTCACTTTAACAGTCTACATTTATGGAAAATTAAGTGCACACATGAGAAGACATGTTAGTGGTCATTTGGGCATCAAAATCCTATGATAAACCGGCCTGGCACCCAACCCCCTCGCCCCCGTAAGCTCCGCCCACTTTCCAGCCGACCCCCGTAAGCTCCTCCCCTTTTACACTCTTAGCTATGCTTTGATGACGTCACCTGCCTCGGATCACGTCACGTGGGCGCCAACATTTAAATGAGTTCGTGTAGCAGCTACCAACATCATCATGGTCACCACGTCACCCCATCACAAATGGGCAAAAAATAATTAATGACGTTAAAATCGGTAATGGGCTAAAAACTTAATTTGAAGTCACAATTAAATGGCAAAAATGGGCAAAAAATTAGTTTTTAACCATACATGGGCAAAATAAACTAGACCACGCGACCGCAAGGCTCCAAATTTTAAAATGAGTTCATGTTGCGGACACTGACTAAATCATTTTTTCATGTCCTTCCTAATGAGGTCATCCTCTGGATGACTTTACTCACGGCTTTTATCAAGGTCAACTTGCGGTCACAAACCACAAATGGGCAAAATCTTCACAAAATAAATAATTTTTTAAACCACACATGGGCAAATTCGTTAATGGGGAAAAAATTGGGGTAAAAGTAATTAATTACAAAAGCCAAACATGGGCAAAAAAATTTAATAATTTGAGATTTCGGTTGCGCTAACATTTAAATAAGCTTATTTCGTGTTTAAAAAAAAACATCGTTTTTAAATGTTAAAAAACTGGGGTCACGTGACCGCAAGGCGCCAAAATTTAAATCTTGCGGTCAACAACTAATTAATTTTCTCACATCCAAGTTAATGAGGTCATCTTGTGGTTAACTTTACTCACGCCATTTATCAAGGCC
>JAQFYP010000751.1:0-19786 GCA_034694865.1 Bilobella braunerae | reverse complement strand
ACAGAACCACTAATCACTAGGCCAAACCCGCCAACTAATTATTTCTATACCCTGAAATCTTGCTGCCTAATTACAAAATCTAGCTGAGTGTAGGATTTGAACCATCGTTATTAGGCTGGCCACTGTAGGGAAACAAAAACTTTTCGCCACAAGGACAGCTCGACTAAATGAAAATAAATGCAAAAAATGAGCCTTGCATTTTGCATTTGTATTTTGCATTAGTGTTTTTATGTGTGGTTTACTTCTGCATTTTACCTTTGCATTTTATGTTTTTTTTTTACATTGTTTGCATTTTTGTTAAAACTGTTGTTTGTATTTTGTATCAAATTCCAAAAACTGTCATGTAGATACGCAACTATTCCTCTCTATGACCTGAGTTCACGCATCGGAAAATTTTTTAATGTAAACTTAAATGTTAAATTGCTAAATTATTATTGTAGTGCATTTCTGAATAACAAATGCAGTTAGAAAGCATACACATTGTTAAAAGATTAGCTAGGTAATTCTTTGGACTTCGATATTAATTTACTTTATTTACAATAACTAAATATAGGGGAAACGTGACTGTGATAAGTGGCAATGACAAGACAAAAGTTAGACAACTTTGGAGTTGGAATCGACTAGCCTACTTTATGTTTTCAATTACTACTTTTTCTAAATTCTGAATTTCTCAACCGCGTTACGTATTTTTTAGCATGTGATATTGAGGTATTACGTTATGAGCTATGTTAATTTAACAAACACAGGATTAAAAATGAGGCTAAATTGATATTGAAATTAAACGGCGAAAAACGAAATCTATTGTTTGCTCAATTGAGGTGCAACCGCACTTTTGATGCAGGTCTGTATACTTACTCTTCGAACTTGAGTCCAAGGCTATTGTTGAATAATATAAATTTTTGGAATCTTGTTTACGAAAAATTATAAACGTAAATTTCGTTTTCTTGTTTGACTTCCAAAAACCATAAGCCATTCCGGACTTTAAATGGTTCGCCAAAGCATTCTTACTAAGCTGAATATTACAACCCATTATCTCCTGTTCGCGAGATATTGGCAGTGTCGTTGACCAAACCTAAAATAAAGCAAAAATTTTAATCAAGTTAATTATTTATATTTGTTATTTTTTGTTACTTTATTTTGTTTGATAAAACTGATTTGTTAAAACTTACCAGGGTTTCTACCTGGGCAAACCTTTTTATGTCCGCCAGCGACAAATGGGCCAATGTTTCGATAGTGTGGCAAAGTCCAATTATATTGGGAGTGTTGTTAGTAATTTTAATAATAAGATATTTTTCTGCAATGACAAGTCCTCTATTGCCCAAGTTGTAGACATATATTCCATCGTTTATAGGCTTAGCGGGATTTGATTTTTCGTCTACAGAGGAGTCCAAAAACGGCGAAAACAATAGAAGCTCGGAAATTATAAGTTTTCGTTTTGTGGTATTGTCGCCGACATTTTCCAGCAATAATTCATATTTGGTAGTAACATCCGCCCCAATATCACTTATGTTTAGAGTGGTATTTGAACTTTTGGCGGATTTGGTGTCTTGTGTTGCTTGCCAGACCTAATATCATTGTGATAAACTCTTTAGACTGTTTCCTGCATAACTAATTAATCAGTTCCACCTCACAGTCTTTTGCTAAAAACGGACTTTTTGAAACCTAAAATTCTAGGATTCGTTCCAAAAGTAACTCCAAATTTAAATAATTTCCTTGTAATTCTATACAAAATAGGACGTTACTAATCATACAAACCTTAAAATTTTGTCTTTAGCAATAGACTTAAAGGAAATCCTAAGATTCTGAGAACTAGGCTATGAGCTTACAACCCAAATACATGCTTCTGTGAGTTTTGTGAGGGAAAATCATTCAATAATATAGAATTCATGTATGAAATGTAAGGTAATGGAATGTATTTAAAAAAGGATAATACATGGGGTTACTTGTAGAAACAGATGAAAGTGAGGGAATAAAAAGTAGTCATCTTACTGGGAACTCTTTAAACCTCTTGTCTGCTGCCCCCTGAACATCCATTAGGTTGTCAAAGCGTGCAATGTCAATTGCTACAGATTTTTGGTTACGAATGCTAAATGTTGTTTCACAAGTGTAAAACTTTGAGTCGTCAAAGACATAAACAAAAAATTTCCAAACACTTGAATCCACTTCGTTTGGAGACATATATACACGTCCAATACTGCGAATTGCTTTAGGCTCCATATTTACTTGCAATGGTTCGAAAAAAACCAAACCCAGTACTGAATTATACCATTTCTGAAAGTTAAAATTGAGTTTATACATTTATATACTAATACCAAATTGTGTCCTGTTAAGTGACTCTAACAATTATTATTGTGTTGTTTCTAACTAACTGCTTCTCCCACAACCAGGACTTGTGAGAGCAAAGTGTTTGTCCTTCAGGGAAACGCCAAAATACAAACCATATATCACAACGTCTTCAAATTTTACACAATGACATGTGCATTAGAAATAAATAAAACCGTTTTTATTTTCATATTTGCTCTAATGAATGTTAAAAATATAATTTAGTCCGGATAAGCTTTAAATTTTCAATTACGTTAAAAAATATAGAGATATATATAATAAATATATATATTATATATACACAATGCAGGTTTTGGTTATTATTAAAAACGGGACTTGCCGATTTCATCTTCTTTAGTTTTGCTTAATTTTTCTACCTATGTGAAGGCTAACCAAACCTACCTGCCTAAATAAAGTATTAACCTTGGTTTAGGTTTAGGTTAGTGGGCTTAAATTTCTAGGCCTGAATTTCAAATTTAACACTTAACTGTATACTTTTAAAAGCAGTTAAGTTAAGCATGAAAGCATAAGGGCGTAGCAGTTCCAACTCTTCAAATTAAAAGTGAAGGGGTAGAGAATTCAAGTTCGTTGAGATGCTCAAGCGCTAGTACGAGAGTGATTGGCTTAATTAACAATGTCAATACTCACAATTCTTGGCAAAGTGAACTCGTCTGCAACCACGTCAAGTGAGGTTTCGCTAAGTTTAGCATTTTTATAAAGATTTGAAGTAATCGCCGGCCATTTTAAGCCGCCTTTGCCATCGTACTTGAATGCAGCTCCTGAAATGTCTCCTGTCCTGATTATTTTATAAATCGCAATATGGTACCCGTTTGGAATAGAAAACCAACTCAACACCTTGAAGCAATTTTCGCATTTGATTCCACAAATGATTTCAATTATCACAGTTACGTTACGGGCGGAATCGACTGGAGAGTTATTGCAAAGCCATGAGTTTAAGTCTGTCCAAGTTTCTTTGCTTATATTCTGTTACAATTACATTGATGTATAAGTACATTAACATAAGTTACATACGCAGTTGGACTGAACGTCGAAACACGGAGAACCATTAGCACGTACCTGGCCAGCGTTTTGTACTACAGAAATGAGTTCCAACGCAACACGGAACAATTGGTTCCACAGGGTTTTTGCTACGATCAATAATTTAAGCGTTGACACGTCATCATAAAGATATAGTAGGGCGTGATTTGCACGTGATGAATCAGAAGCTGTCGCCAAATTTTCTGGTCCAAATGAACACACAATCTCGTGTAGAAGGCAGTCTTGTAACTTTACTTGCCTAAATTTTATGATTGAAATTGTTAACCCAATGTTTTTTAGGAGTTTTGATTCATATCCTAGCTCCGTCCAAAAATCACGTAGAAATTGTTTGTCGGAAACAAATTGTGAAAGACGAGGGTTGAGTTCTGTAGACCACTGAAATTAAAAATGTAGTGTAACAGTGATACCAGGATATGTTAGAACACAATTTTAGCTATGAAGTGTATTGCTGTTTTTTTCTTACAGTGCGGGCATTGGTTTCCTCTACTACGTAAATCTATGACAAATTATATAAGGTTTTAAATAACTATCATATAACGTAGGTCAATCAAGGATTGTTATAAATTATTTGCTCACGGTTGGAAATTCTACCATTATGCTATTTGTTTCAACTCCAGTTGTGGGTTTTTCCTACACAAATATATTCTTACTTATTTACATATATTTCTTTTCCAAGTCAATTATTATCTAGTGTTTGCGTTGAAAGATTGGAGTTGAATAAAATTTACGTATCACCGTGTCAGGCAGTACCGTTTTTGTTTGTATTTCAGTGGGCTGAGAAATCTTCTTCTCTTTATTTTCCAACTGTAATAAGTACAAACGTTTAACTTTTAGATTAAGTAAAGTAAAACTTGCACAGCTACAAAAAGTGAGTTATCATTATTGCAAAGTAGTTAGGATCAATTAAATTACCAAACTTGGGAAAGCCGGATGGCGTTCTTCGATTTTTGTTGGTTCGGTTTTCTTAGGCGTTGATTCTAGATTCTGAAAGAAAAGTTATATTAAAAACAATTGATACTAACCTCATTTTTGAATAATTTACAAAAATCTTTATATAATAGTAGTAAAAAGTATTTATTATTATATTAGTTTAAGTACACATTGGCGCGTTGACTTGTGATCTTTTGGGGTATCGTTTGTTTTCTGCAGGTCACCTGCAACCTAAATAAGCAGAATTAAACATTAAACATACACTTTAATATCGCCAGAAAAAAAATTATAAAGATTCTAGTAATTATTAGACCGAAAAGAAAAACAAATTTCGTAGAAATATTCTAATGTTTCAAATCAGAGTGAAGGGGCTTTAGAGTCATCGGAACAATTATACCTTTTAATTTTGTTTAAAAGTATCGTGTACCTTGAAAGGTCATGTTGCGTTAAGGGATAATTTTGAGGGTGAAGTGGTGGATCCATTTCAACTTTTTGTTTGTGCAAAAATAATGTTTGAACTAAAATTTAATTCTTAGGTCAAGCGGTAATGTTGAGGTAAAGGGTTTATATTGGGGTATAGGGAGCCTCATGGGTCACTGCTTGTTTTGTGCAAAAGCAGTTCATTATGTTGTAATGCAATTTCATTAGAAAACAAGCTAGAGGTCAACGGGAGGTCAAAGCATTGACACTCTCCAAATCGTTGATATGCAGCCATTACAACTGAAATTCTCCTTGAATAAGAGTAACAACGTTTGTAGAAGTCATTTTTCATCTTGTCAGTATATTTTTACCTTAACCTTTGGCCCCTCGAGGAGTAACTCCGGGTGAAACAAAAAAAACTTGATCTTTGCCGTATAGCTACAAACTCATAAAAGGATACAAATAAGTTTCGTAGTTCCCGGGAAAACTGCGATACTCCGACGGACAAAAAGACAGATATGCAGACAGACAGACAATCCGAATACTTAAAGTAGCCAACGCTAATTAAAATGGCTCTTTAAAAGTTTACATAAAATGTTCCTGTAGAAATAATATTACTGTCGCAGTAGTTGTTGAAATAGTTTTGGGTCCTTTTGCAGGCCTTTGAAGTAGTTTCAGTATTGGCAATAATACAGATTTCTAGAATAAACGAAAACATTATTTAAACATTCATTACACTTATGTTTTTGATAGGCTAATGTTTATGCAAATACTTTGTTTGTCGCTGGTTCCTTTTTTATTATTCTTTCCTCTTCTTCTTCCTTTGCATTCGCTTTTGTGGTCTTCAAATAAAAAAATTTATAATAGTAAGCAACAGATTGGTTCATTATGGTATCATTAAGGACTCTCCAAACTAACCCAAACTTACAAATTAATCTGATATCAACCTTACCAAAATACCCGTTGGTAAAACTTCAACGTTTGATATTGCTTGTGTTTTGGGCATGTTGTCGGTTAAGGGCTCCATTGTTTTCTATTAATACGATGTAAGAAATATAGTAACAAATACTAGTGTATATGCCATCCTGTAGTCAAAACTATTGATGCAATACCGTGTATTTGGAAGCACCTTGACCAATTTCTTTCCCATTGTTTACCGGAAGCTCTATATCTCCTTGTTGAGATTGGAATCTTGTTTTCTTGTCAACTTTTGTTATTTCCTATATTATAAGAAATTAATTTAAATAAATTAAGCTATAATTTTTTAACGGTTAGTTGCAGTGTTAGAATAAAAGCATTCAGAACACTACTGGTTTTATGATAAAAAATTAAACTTTACAACAGGTTTTGAAGGCTTCTTGTCACGTTCATTGCCATCAATGGAAGGCTTGTTTTTTCCGGACTGTATTAAACAATTTCATGCTCAGTTATTCAGTAAAAAAAAATATCACATCACAGTTTTGAAATTATAATGTTAGCACTATCAGAAATCAACTCGTCAATATTCAAATTTGGGTTATTGAATTGTACAAAATGTTTATGAGGAATTTAAGCACTTAATTACATATGATTGAATTTTGTTTCTAATTTCAAATTAGGCTATAACTAGGAAATAATTGGGAAACCAATGGTTGACAAAAGACAAAAGTATCATAAGAAAAGTTGTTCCGCTTTATAAGGGTAATATTTTTAACCTTGACTGAGATGAACAGGCAACTCGAGTGAACTTTGCTGAGACGTTACGATACTAATATTTAAAAATAAATTTGAAATAAGCTGTGTATTTCCTGAGATAATTGCGGTACGGACAGAGCAAAAACATAAAGGTTACAACTTGGTAAAACTTAGCACTAGCACACTTACACTTACTCTTGCAACATGTTAACAATGTTGACAGTTAATTTTAGTTTTGTTCAATTAAAAAAGAAAAATGGCTTATTAAAATAAATAATTACAAAATAGAAACCGCTTTAGACGCAAAAAATACTATGTTGATAGTCGCTCTCATAATATTTGAATAGCTTATCTATTCTACAAACAAAACGAACAACTAGCGATGGTTTACTTTGTGAAAAGGCTCTGTCTGCTTGTCCGATTATCGGTTTGCGCTATAACTCTCGTACTGGTTTGATTTTTTAAATTATGTTTGCGAGAGATTGTTGTAGTCAAGAGTGAGGTCAAATTCGAGGATAGACCACAGGGGTCTGACCATACGCTCTCATTTTGATGACCAAAACCGAAAAAGCGTTTTTTCTATTTCTACATGACATGAAAAGGTATGATTGTAAAAATGACCCCGGTGACACTTACTCCCTTTCAAATCGATGAAGGTTGAAAACATTCCCCTTCAACATCACCAAAACCGAAAACTGGGATAATTAGAATTTTTTGATAGTTTTGCGAGAATCAAAATGTTATCAAGTGGAAAAAAAAACCTAGTGAAACCCCGACCCCCTTCCTCCCTTCCATGGCTCAATTTTCGGCAAAAACCAAAGTTTATTTTTGGGGTTTGGGTTTTGTTAATTGTGAATTGTCACTCACCAGGGTAAATTGTTCAAACTAAATCAAAACCAATAAGCTCTTCTATTTGTCAATAATTAGTTCGCGGGGTAGGCCGAGTGGTTAGAGCTTCAGTCTCTCTCCAGCGGTCAGCAAGGCTCGGTTCCAATCAGCCACAAAAAAAGTCTTGTTGGCTTTATCGTTAAGGATTACCTTGCCTATGACCTTTTGTATGACCGTATTACCGTAAAGTAGGCAATAAAGACAGAAAAAAAGGGTTTCTTTTTAGTCTGTCAGAATTGAGAAGACTACCTTCATTTGCATAGGGTCACCTGCGGTTATCAGGCAAAAGCTACGGCCCTACCTAATTTTCAGGTTGGTATCCTCCCTTGTAGACAAGACCCGTAAGATAGCGGGATGTTACAAATAGTCTGTTATGCCCGCTTCATAACAACATCTATGCTAATGAGCTCCTTCCCTACCATCTCCTTACCCTTCTCCTTAACATGTTGACCAGCCGCTCTGCGGGAATGTCAAATAACGTGCCTTTTCCTTTTTGTATTTGTCTATTGTACAATTTTTTTTGCAAGAAACAAATGTTTGTGCATGTCAAACAATTTCTCGAAATGTTCTGCATTAGTGCAATATGTTATTTGTTTACGTGCGTTTGCAGCGTCTTATTTTATTTGCAGGTTAATCAAAATATCTGTTACATTATGCTTTAATGCTTTTAGTTAAAAAAATTGTATATTTAAAATACTTTTACTGTATCGACTTTATATATGTCATTCTCCGCCGTATTTATTCGCTGTGTTGTGTAACAGTTGCACAAAAACTCTTCTACCCAAATCTTACGCCGCGCCTTACAGCATAAATTAATTTCTTTAAGAAATCAAATATGGGATCAAAAGAATGATGCGCGGTAGCGCTCCATTGTTTTGTAGAAGTTAAGCTCTATTTAATATGCTAAAGACACAGAAATTAAAATTAAATTCCTCTTGTACTGGTGTTCTTAAGACGGGTGTTCTTATTTGTGACTATATAACAAGCAAAAGTAATTGATTACCGTATCTGCTCTATGTGTCGTAATCTTGTCTGTGTTCGGATTTTCTTTTGGCTCACGAGGTATCTAAATTTCAACAAGTTGGTTTTTATTATATTTTATTTAAGTTGGTCACATTTTCCAAATTCTATCAAATGTAGTAGCCGGATTTACTTTGAGTAAGGGTTGAGAATCGTTTGAAGCTACGTGTTGATCATGTACTTCTTTCAGCTCCTGTGTGAATTCAATAAAGTAAATGTTAAAAATTTTGAGAGATCTCTTTAACTTAGAACCCAATTTTGCATTTAGAATTTGTTTCTTTTGGATGCGCAAATAATTAAAACGCCTTAAACATTGTAAATAAAGTAAATGGAGTAAATTAATGCAAATACCAGTGAAGCTACGGGAGCTTCTGTTTTCTTTATAGATGGCTTGGGTGGTTTAGAGTTTTCCACTGAGGTATTTTTTTCCGATTTTGGTGGTGAGCTCTATGAATTTAAAAAAACTAGTTATTAAAAATAATTTGACACGAATTTGAAAATAGTACGGTCATAATTCCATGTTCCCCTCGCTGATCGTCATCGTTTCTATTTTGTGTTACCGATTCTGTTTCATCGACTTTAGGTATCAGCCGCTTGGATTCTTTTCCCTGTTTTATGGACGTCTAATAAAGAATACGTACTTTGCAATTAGACCAACGCATAGAAATATTTCGAAAAAAATTTATTATGTCAAGTAATGCATGATAGAAAAAAGAACTTTTAAGAACATCTTTTTAAGTAATTGAACTATAGCGAGGTGTAAATTTTTTTGCATTTTAAATATATTTTGGCATCACTGGACGTTCAAATTCAGAACTAGTGACACATTCTACTAAAAGGTAAGGTGAGCTTAGATAACTTAGCTTGCTAATCTTTATAGAATGTGATGCTACTACATGTAAAAACGAGCATTATTTGAAATTACGGCCTAGTGGCTGGTCAACATGCCAGGCAGTGGGCTGGGTATAGGGCTAGGTGGGATACGTGCTTATTAACCTACATGTATACGAATGAGGGTAGTCAAAATTATCTTGACGCTATCGGAAAAACATAATTACTTACAAATCCTTTGCTGCTCGATCACAAAAAGTAGGGGCATATATATGCACAAAGAGAGAAGCAAACCTATGGCTAAAATTTATTTTCGAAAAGACTTAAACGGCTGATTAGGGATTTAACCCACGTTATCACTTTGAGTGGTTGACTAGACGGACTCGGTCTGTACTCACAGTATTCCCTACCTATAAGACCCCGTATCTAACACCTCATAATTGAACCCGTTTTCTAACATTTGTTACGTCTTGTGTAGTATTTACATGTGAACGTGACCTGAATAAGACCCTCTAGAATTACCATCACCCCAAACAAGACATCCTCATCCAAACTAATGCGTTAGCTTGGATGATTTTTTTTTCAAAACTGATTTTTTTTTCAAAACTGATTTTTTTTTGCTTTGAAAATTAAATTAGATTTTGTCTTGATTTTAATTAGTCTAACCGAAATTTTTGTTGGTTCTTATTTTTAAATAAGAAACATGCATTTTATTAGGATTTCATAGTATCAGCACTTAATAAAAAACCAATAATCCCGCGCTGGTTCTTAGCATGCTTCGCAAAAACAATGGCTTAATTTAAGCATTATTAGTCAGTAAATTAATGGATCAAATATAAAAACATATATTCATTTTACATTTTCGGAAGTTTTTCTTTGCAACAGTTAAAGTTACCTAAAGCACATGAGTGCTAGTAGCATATAATAATTGCTTGAAACTCGTTAAACAACAAGCAGTGTTTACGGGACTCTCGTTTACAATTCATGGTGCAATACATTAAGCCAATAATTACCTTATTTACATTACTGTATTTCACACCATGGTTATACCTAAGTACGAATTCAATATACACATAACAATCAAGTTGGTCATCTGATACATGCTACAATTTGAGGCCACCACATTTGAATTCTAACAACTGGCTGACGACAAACTTTTATAAGACTCCAGAGGGAGTTCTACACGGGTACCGTCAATCAGACCTCCTGCCTGTAAAACCCCCAACCCACGCTTTTCTAATGGTGGTCTTATAGTAAAGGAATTACTTATTACTAGTTCCTTTTATTTTGATATATTCTATTAAATTTAAATGTCCACGGCCCGAAGTCAGAGGGGGTAGGACCCTTGTCCTAACTTGGGAAGCTGCCGAGATCAAATCTCGGTGGGAGCAAAAAAAAGTGGTGGTGTGGTAGTGGTGAGTGGATGTTCAGAAAATTGTCGTCGTGGATGGTGGGCTTGGGCCGGTATGCGAAAAACAGGGTTCAGCCTCTGTTTCAGCAGATACTCCTCTGTGGTCAACCCCACGTTCACTGTTCAGCAGAAAGCCCTTTTGTCTCACACCTAACAACTTCCTAGTCAACTTACAGGCCGAGACCACCCTCCTCCGCTCACTAGCACAAGCGGAAGCATGTTGACCAGGCCATAGGCGGGGCTCAAAGAGCAGTATAAAAAAAATCTAAATACTTTTATAATTCTAGAGAACGCCCGAACAAAAAATATAACGTACCGTAGTGTGAGTGATGGAGCAACAGGCTAGAATCAGGATTGCGTATATTTGTAAAGACGGCATCTCCACTTCTACAAAAGAAACGTTAGCATCAGTTAGCAGAATTTAGTATACAGGCAATTATCAATACAATTGCCTATATTTTAACCAATTAACCAACAACTAAACATGAAGTAAACCTAATCTTCACAGAAATGACAATCCGGTTAATAAAGACAAGTGGTGCTAGTAAAACTACACTGTAGTTGAAAGTACATAAAGTCCAGTTGTGTAACATACGGCTCGTACTTTTGCTTATTAGAAACTAATGGTTTGAAATAATGACGTACTTGGTAAAGTTACTTTACAAACCGCGGTTCAAATTAAATGTTTTGACAGTTTTGAATCTTTCGCCAAATGATCTACTTTTGACCTTCAGCAACGATCTGCAGCAAAGACGATATGGGGTTTTGATAACCGCAAGGTTTTTTGTTCGTGTGCTTACTCCCGAATTCAACTATAGTTGATAGTTATAGACCCAAATTGTTTTAACTTGGAAGTTCCTTTGAAACAAAACCTTCTTTCTTACTGGTAACTGATAAGCGTCTTGCCTTCGGTCAAATGAGTTTCAAGCACAGGTTTCACACTACCTACAGCAGAGTAAGGTTAGTAATATAAAAATCAACTAATATAAAAATTCAAGGAGAACAGATTTCCAACTTAAAATATAGTTAAAACAAAGGGGAGAGTAGGTTGCGCTGACGTAGAAGATTTCAAGGTTATTATTCCCCTTGCCACTTTACTGAAATAAGGAAAACATTATGACAGTAAGTTAGGGAGCATTACTGGTAGGCTTTATGGGTGCTAGGAGGATAATTTACCCTTGCTGAGACGCATCTATCAATTTTTAGCAACGATTGCTTTTAAAATTTTTAAACAACATATTTCCCAATTCGGGTAAAAATTTCAACTACAGGGTTTTTTGCAGATAATTAGCTCCTTCTATTTATCTGCATAAAAACAATTTGTTAAATATTAATAAGATGGGCCGAAATAATTTGTTACACCTTATAAAATTTTGTGGCCAAACCTTTTGTTCGAGTTTAGTCATAATATAATTACACAGAGTGGGTACTACAAATGACATATTAACTGACAACTGCTTTCCAAAAACTGAAAACAAAGCTTTCTTTATGTAAAACAAAGATGGCACTCTGAGCAATAACCTCATATTTCAGCGATAGTACTTTTTGTAATTTAAAGTTCTAAGAGAACGATGGGAGAATTGTGCGCCTTCTACAAATTTAAAATAAAGGGGATATTTGCTAAGCTTTAAGAAACTAGCTGAAGAGGTTGCAAATAATTTTGTGATTGGTTTCAAAATCTGGTGGGTATTACGAATTTCTAATAGCAAAAATCGCGGTAAAACTTCCCGCATTAGATTTAATTTGTTTTTTTTTACAATGATAATCGGTAGAAACGCAAAGTCGTGCCTTGCAAGGCCAAAATTACAAAGGATTTCAGTATAATTTTATGTCAATAAATTTTAATCAAATTTTGTCCTATGCTCTATTAATTAACTTTTTCATAATTTAGTTTTTCAATTCTAGTACCAATTTTATTTTATTTCCAATACCAATAATAGTGCAGCAATTATATTGTAGAAAAATAAACTATTAGTCGTCGCTGTAGGAAATTGTTAGTAACGCCAGCCGCAGGTAGACCACACTCCGAGGTAATATAATGAGTCAAGGATTTTTAAAATTCCACCAATTCAGTAGCATGCTAATGTTTTAGGGAGATTTGAATTTTCTGCGCCGACATGAAATTGCGCCAAATTCAAATCCGTGATTTCTATTTCGATGTTCTATTAGGTATTTTTTTTCATAAAAAATAGTAAAGGGGATGCTAATTCCAGCGAGTCCTCATTTGACCTTCTAGGTTAATCCAGAGCGGAGCTAAGTGCACCGGCGTAACAACATTTGTAGACGCAAGTTGCCTAACCCCGTTTCTACGCTCCCTGCCCCTTCCATCAATTTAATTTTAAAAGCGTAACCGTTTTTGTTTTGATTGATGTTATTCCAATACCTAAATATAATCTTGAGAAGTTACCAGTACAGCAAAAGTTTAAGACCGTAAACTCTGGCGTCGATAAGGAAAATCAGGCAGTTTTTAAAAGTTTGCTCAAACAATAACACTGAAGCGCACAAAAGCACAAGTCAACCAGCAAAGAGGTGCCGCCAGAGCTGAAATGAAATTCAATTCAAGTTTATTTGCTGTAAAGCTCACCCATATCAACATATGAAATGCTGAAATGAAATCAAGTTAACATTTTTCAAAGTGTTTTTTTAATTAACATTTTTCTTTATTCTGATGACCAATGTATTTGTTGATGAGACCAATGCATATTGTGTACCATTAAGGGTTACAAATATTGTTGGAATACACTCTGATGGAATAAATCTTGAGTTTACCGAAGAAATTCAAACTTGCAAATCCAGAAGCACAAGGCTGGCTGGTGTCGGGAGCAGGTCAATTCCAAGAAAACAAAAACAGAGAATGCAAAAACCGAAAAGCCAAAACTGAGAGCGACAAAAAACGAGAATGCCAGAACCAAGAAAACTAAGACCGAGAACGACTAAAACCTGACCTATAGGACTGACTGACCACCCCTAAATACACGAGAACTCTTGTTTATAAGCAGTACTCACAAACAGTCGAACAGATGAATGACCTGTAACAAGAAAACAAGACCAATAAGACTTCAATTATCTAGACAAATGTCTGTATAAACGTGTGCAACTAACTAACTTAACATACTAATGTCGCGTCCAAGAGGTGGATGACTTCTTGGGCGTAACAAGGCCATTCCTGGAACTGAACTTGGCTTGGCCTCTCGGGTTCACGGTACATGGCGCCGGCTGCAGCTTCTTCTAGCATAGGGATTAGAGATATGAGCAACAGCTTACGGTTCCGTTTGTCCAAGTCGGCATCAGGGGTCAACGACCAACAGTCCGGCTGGTTTTCAAGGGTCCTCCGGATTGTCGAGCCGATTTTCTGGTCCCGGATGTAGGTAAACTCCGAAATTGGTCGAAATCGCGGTTCTGGTTGACTAACCGCTATTCGTTGGTTCTCCTGGTCCTTATCGTTCCTTGCACCTTGGCCGGTCCAGTTCGTCTAGTTCAACGTTCAATTTCACCTCCCTCTGTTCCGAAAACTGCAGCGTCATTTGATGCCGATTTTGTTTCTTCTGAACTAGAAGCTAGGCTGAACGTACTTGGTTGACGCAATACGGCTTGTGATTTGTGGTGGAGACTTTGTGAAGCGCCTTGAGGGATAATGGACTGTTACCAGAGTCGTCAGTTGGAATGGAAACATAATCTCGCATGTTTTTGGGATTCACAGCAACAGTACTGGGCTTTGGAAATATTCGGGGTACCACGCGTTGAATCTCCAGCCTCCCATCAGCGAGGAAAGCTTCCACGGCGTAGGCGCCTTTTTTCAGCGTGCCTGTGACAGCGAATATCAGTCCTTTCTTTCTGTTTCAAAGTTAACCCAGTCTCCAATGTTGAACGGAGCAGTAGGTTTACCGTCTTTTTCTTGTTAAATATCCTCTACTGATTCGGCGCCTTGCTGTACGGAGATTGGCCATGGTGCATAGGCGAGTGACACGACGTCGTCCTCCAATGAGTACTGGGTGTTGGCGTCAACTTTGTGCTCCATTTGTGTGGTATGGTTGATTATTGACTGGCGTCGTCTTTGCGTCGTCTTTGTTGGAGGATTGGGTTGACGTAGGAGGTTCAAGTAGGGAACGGCTTCTTGGTCAAGTCGACGTGATGAATGGCTCGAAGACCTTGAACCTTACTTGGGTGCCGTTGTAACGTTAAGTCGGCTGAATTGAGAGAAATGTTGTCCTGGGCGTAGACCATGTCTTCTTTCGACTGTTGATGACTCGAAAAGGACTTGCGAGATTGTAGGCCGGATCTTGTGGTTGTCGACAGGGAGGTGCTGATACGGATTGCGAGTGGTTAGTGCACTTAAACTGTGGTTGGCTGCTTGATATGTTTCAACATTTGTCGTTGGTGTATGGCTGAGGATGCGCCGGAGTTGGTCGATTAGGGTTCATTGGCCTCGGCCGGAAGTGTTGACCGACCGGCTCAGTTGTTTTCTTAGACGTTTCTGCTGGAGTCGTCGACTCCTTTGACGTTGACGCTCTGGAGTGTGACCTGTTCTACGGGGTTTAGAGCAAGCTGGTGCTGCACAAGGTACGTTGATTTCCACCTTCCTGACACCGGAACTGCTCGATCAGAGGTCACGGAAGACTTTTAGAAAGGAGAACGGTTGACTTGAACGGCGCTCCTGCTTATCGTGCGCTGCCGGTGACGTAACAAATGGGCCTCAAAGGCAATGAGGGGACGGTGTAGCACAACGGTAGAATGACCAACAGGAAAACGGAGCTGATATGACTACAACTACCCACACACCTGTCTGCATAAACGTGTGCAACTATCTAGCTTAAATGTCGAGATCCCTTTTTAACCGTACAGCTAATTATATAAATACACTAGCCAAAAACGCCTGTCCTAGGACAAAATAAAAGTTAAAAACGGGCGTTTTTTAAAAACGACATTTTCGCAGAATGGATGATCAACATGAAAGGAAGGGTAAGGATGTGATAGAGATAAGGACTCATTAGCATAGATGTTGTCATCAAGCAGGCACAACATACTTTCCGCAACATTCCGTTTCTTTACGAGACTAAAGCACAAAAGCCGAGGACACCAACCTCACATGAGGTACGGCCTTAGCTTACGCCTGATAACCGCAGGCGACTCATTACAAATGAGGGTTGCCATAAGGATTACCTTAACACTGTTGGGAAACCTTATCAGGTAGTTTCCATATCCTCTGTCTGTGTATGCCTACTTCACTTAGATACCGGCATACACAATGTCAGAGGCAAGGTATTTCTTTTAAGGGGAAAAACAACAGCAAAGACATTTTTGTGGCTGTTCAGGAGATTTGAACATCCGATCTCATGCTGGCTGGTTGAGTAAGACTGAAGCTCTAACCACTAGGCCACCACCGCCAACTAAAATTAATATTAACCCGCCATCCATGTCCTAGGACAAGAGGATTTTTCTTTTACGTTTTGGTACTCCTGTCTTAAGACAATTATTAAGACGAAGTCTTAAAAATGGAGTCCATTGTACATTGCTTTGAAAAATTATTATCTTTACGAGTTTAGAATCCCGTCACAAAAACAGAAGGATAATAATATAAGAATTGTTGTTTGTGCGGAAGGAGGAAGAGCTATTCTCACATCCTCCCTTCTCCACATCTCAATTGCAACTAAATTAAAATAGCCTTTGAGAGTTGCACATTCCAGGGGTATTCCCGTCCCTCGCTCATTCAAACAACTTCACATACAAACTCCAATCCCCCCTTCGACTACCCTCCTTTTGTCACGCACGCTTCGGCTTTTATTTATAAGTTAATTAAAAAATAGTAAAGTAACCAACGGAGGGCCCATCCGTAATGACAGAAGCGTGAATGGCTGAGCTTTTCTGTGACCATCAAAATTCATTCCTCACTATTATAAAAGTTTTCAACTTTTTACGCATCATTTACGCAACACAAAATTTTTTTGCTAAAATAGATTAGTATATTTTTTAATTGATTTATTTATTGTTCCTTGGGACACTAGGTCCATGGAGCACACTAATAAACTCTGAATGAGGATTTACAAATTTTTGTTACAGATTTCATGTTTAGGGAGATATAAGAGAATAGAAAGAGAGGATGACATTTTTTTTTGGAATTACATTAGTAAACAATTTGAACAGTATTATTACCTTATAAACCTAACAAGTTTTCAATATGTCTAATTGGTATAAATTAGGAAATGTGTTAAAATAAATTTGAAAAAATAAAACAATGGAAGTTTAACTGATTAAAATAAAACCATAGTCAAGGGATTTTTTTTGGAGTTACATTAGTAAACGATTTTAACAGTATTATTAACTTATAAACCTAACAAATTTTCAATATGTCTAATTCGTGGAAATTACAGGCTTTACCTAGAGTTTTACTTGAAAGAAACGGTTGGAAATTAGTTATTAATATTAAATGATAAATCCAAAAACTATATAGTACAATAAACTTATTAATTTTACTTAAGCGTTAGAGTTACATTAAAAAAAATTCAGAAAAAAGTACGCGACATTACATGAATTTATTTTCAAACACAAAAAAAATTCATTTTACGAAACCAGATATGCACAATATATGCAAAAAAAAAAAGTCGCCAGTACCGGTTAAAATAAGTAACCCTTCAGACCCTTCAGAAGCGCTAGAACTGTATCCGCAAAATTGTAAATGCGGTCATCATTTTGGTACGAAAACAGCGTTGCAACCGTTAATTGGCGTAGTAAACCCCATAACTGTAACATTTGTCAAGGCATCTGTGTTAGTATCGAACGCGCTCAAACAGTTAGGTAGTAGGGAGCCGGTCATACTGCAAAAGACTCCGCCAATAACGCAGATTGTACCATCGCTTGCGGTCACACTGGACGCTGACATCAGCATGTCATATGGCTCTGGTGCATAAAAAGTACAGTCATATGACAACGTCGTAATTGCCTGTGGTGGTGTGAATTTTGTGTGACGACCCAGCAAATAAATGTTTCAGAAGTGGCGAAAACTCCAGATGCACGTGACATTGCTAGAGTGGTGTTATATAGCATCTCCATTGCTTTTTGGCAATAACGCGAACAGTGTGATAAGGCACCAAAGCATATTTAAGCTTAGGCTTAGGTATAAGATTTCTATAAAAAAAATAAATAGAGATGGAGTTATTGAAATCGCCTTCATTTATGCTACTGTATGCATTAATGTCGTGCAATGCAGATTGGAAGATTGGAGCCATGTAATTGATTTCTTTGTTGGCCACTTTTTAACTAAGCGATAAAACTACGTGGTGGTTTTTAACATAAAATAGGAATTAGCATTTGCAAAATGGTAAAAGAGTATTTAGTATACAAATTATACAACATTTTCTCAAGTAGACTTGATTGCGAGTTCACAAAAGGATTCCCTTACTTTGAATATTTTTCTCTTGCACGATGATGGATTCGTTTATTTAGACAAATAACGTTATTAAATTTGACTTCACAGACCATGGAATTATCTGTTCTTTTAAGTTAACAGTTATTGGTTCGACCTAAACTCAGGTATACATGAAATAGTAGTGAAATGTGTTCTATGAAGAAACCTTCAAGAAGAGCGGCTTGTATCTCAGCATATTACTATTTTGCAATAAGTTATTTCTGGAGGTTACCTTATAGTCTTCTGGAATTGAAGATAATTTTGATGGAAAGTTCTAAATACTAAATACTAAATACTAAGCAGATACTAAAAATGGAAAAGCTAGTTTGTATTTATGGCAAAATTTCGGTGGTTAGCTTCAAGCTTATTTAATAGGAAATTCCAGACTATTTAATGCGCCAACAAATAAATGTTACGCAGACTTGTCATCAAACGTCTCCGTGAGATTTACGTAGCTTGTACCGCCCTGACATGACAACAAATGAATGAAATTATGAAAGCAGTTTTGAATATTATTTTTTATACAGAAACCAATCCTTCAACATTGCATTTTCCTTTAGCAAATACGACGCAAAGGAATCAATCGATGTTTTAAGAAAATAGGAAATAGTCCTAAACTTAGTTTATATAAAATTTTCCTTGATACTTCCTTCAAATACCTTTTACCTTTCTAAAATTGTTTAAAAAGTTTGAACTTTGCGAAAATTTAAAAAAAAAACCCTAAATTTTCAAGCAGTTTAAAAAATTTCAAAAAAAAATTTTCGTATTACGTAAATTTCCATATGCTTTAGAGTTTTTACACTTTCAAACAGTACCAAATTTTTCAAGGTTGCGACAACTCAGCGCCGCAATTTCAGCACTTTAAATCAGCACTGCACTTACATGCAAGGGTATAACAAAGGAGTCAAGTCAGTAACCTCAGTCCATCAATTTATTTTCTTGAAATAAAACTGGGTGCTGAAGCGCTTATTGATGCTAACTAGTTTTAGGTAATGACTATAATTAATTTAACTGCAATTAGTATAACAGAGGCTGAACTTACAGGAAATATATTCGTGGGGTTGGAACCACACATCGCAAGTTCGGTGGGTTTCATTGATTCATCAATCACTCTCAGCGCGCCAACGCTGCAGTAAAGCCTAATTTTTGGTAATATCATGCTATTTGATCAATAACTTTAAAAAAAAAATGTTACTTTTTTATTTTCACAATTTGAATACGTGAACTTGATTTCAGGACTTTTTTTTTTATTATGGGTGCCCTTGCAGACGTTTTTCCTGTTAACCTAATTGTTTGGACCTATCAATTGCTACCCATTTGACGCACCCACCTTTCAAAAATGTGCAACTTTTCAAAAAAAAATGTTTAAAAAAAACTTCCTAGAAAATAAAATTATTGGAAATAATTCATAATGTTTTCTTTCAGAAGTTTTTCTTTGAATTATGGTGGTTTAGAAAAAATTTGTCTTTTTAAAAATTCTAATTCTTTAGAAAAAAAATAGTGTAACTTTTAAAAGGTTTTTGAAAATTGAGACTCAAGATATTTGAAGTTTTTTTCAATTTTCTTGAAAATATTAAAGCTTTTTTGAAGAAAATAAAACAAAATAGAACAATAAAAGGTACTCCTTCATTTTAAGTTCCAAAGTTTTATAGATGTACTAGACGTATCGCATCGCTTCGCGACGCCTGTTTTCAGGCTGTTTCAGGTAATAACAATAGTCCAGCCGTTTCTACCAGTGGCCAATTAAAAAATCTGGAAGTTCATGCTATTGCGGTAATAACTAACTGGATTTTTTTGTTTGTAAAACTATTTCCGATTTTGCTCATGAA
>JAQFYP010000750.1:0-19787 GCA_034694865.1 Bilobella braunerae | reverse complement strand
CATTCTAAAATGTCTAAAAATGTTACTACTTAACTTAGTTGCTAGTTAACTTTTAGTTAATAGTTGCTAAATCGGGTTATTATAATCTTGTAATAAACAAAATGCATTCAGTTTTGAAATTTGAAATTGTTTAGAGCTTTATATCATTGACTATTTGCATGTATGTTTCTTACACCAAGTTAAAATTTGTTTCTGGAGAGACACAAACGTGCATAAATATGAAACGAGTTTCAACTCCACCAACGAACACGTTCGACATTAGAAAGTTGTAATCGCCATTAAACGTCGTACGCTCTTCACTAACGCGGCAATTTTTCGTGCGCACTTCATTTGGCATTTTAGCGGCGCACAATTTTACACATCTTGAATAAATGATGCAAGATATGGCTTATGCAACTTTGCAAATTTATGAGTAAATCAACATTACCTTTTAAATCTCAAATCGAGATGCAAAATTTTTGATAGTTTAACCAATATAATTGTGTTTGAACTTATTAAAAAAATTGAATTGCGTATTACAAATTTTGCTATCTATTTAAAGGCTTGGAAGTTTTAAAACTTTTCATTTTGATCCCTTTTTTATTATTTTTCTTTGAAAATTTTTGAATTGCTTAAAAATTTGAACAAGACTTCCATATGAGTAGGGGTCGCAGATCCGTACCTCCTTTTCGAAATCCGGATCTCGGATATTTTTGTATCCATGTGTCCAAGATCCGGATCTGGATCCGTTCATACCACAAGTACACTCAAATTTTTTGATGAGATAATTGTTTGCGTAGTGGACTTTAGAAAGTTTAGAATTTAATAATATAAAGTGTATTTGTAAACCCGCAAAGAATTTTTGTTGTTTTTGTTTCGTTCAACTGCAAAATCTAATAATTTCCACAAAAAAACACACTAATTAAAGAAGTTTAATTAAAAAAAAAACAGAGGTTTGTAAACATATCTTACTTTTAAGTTCTTTGCTAATGAAAAAAATTGACTTATGTGCATAAGTAACCGCCAAAATTGCATACAAATACAATTGAACTACAACAAACCATTTGTATCTATAAGTTACTTTTGAACCGAAATCTAGTATCTTGTCGTCAAAAAAAGGACTTTAGGGTAAATTCAGAAATTCTGTGACATGATACATTTTAACCAAAAACGCAGAAAACGCAGCAAAATTAATTTAATATAAATAAATAATTTATATTTGAAAATCAGGGCTTAAAAGTAAATAGATTATAGGTCTCCGGAGCAAACTGTATGAACACCAAAAAGCTTAAAAATAATTCATAACTAATTAATTGTGGCAAGGGTTACATGTGCCCTTAACTCTAAGCGTTACCCCTGCCACACCAAACGCCCCCCGACACTTTCTAGGGCTCTGGAGAACCACTGGCGAGATAGTGAAGAGCTACATAGCCTCGGGACCTCACCTTGTGTCCAAGCACCCCTTTGCACACTATCCAATTCTTTTTATCAATTCCCTCATTCAGAGCATCGAGAGGAGACACGTTCCAAAAGTCACCGAAAAAGGACCTGCGCCGCTCCCTCATCACGTCCATCATTTCTGCTTTTGTTCTCTTTTGTGTCCACTAATAAAAGTAGTGGCTACGGCCCTGTCGTTACACCATGACCTCGTGACCTTTTTATTTGGATTGGAGAGTCAGGTAGGCATTGAGCCTTTGCATTTAGGGTTCACCAGTCCTCCTATCACCCCTGAAGTCCCTTAGTCCCTTGCCCTTTCCCCTAGAGGTTCCCTTAAACCTTTCACCAGACTATTTAAAATCTGACGGAACGCTAAAAGCTGTTCATTAAATCCAAAATGTATTATATCAGAAAGCATATAATTCAACGGAATCTTCATATGTATACAATAATTTCACTTTGGCGTGGTCAACTATATTGTCGTAATTCGGGTGACACAATATTTAATATATGATATGTTTAAAATTCTACACTGTTTATTATCAACTTTAACAGGGAGCAAATATCTACGTTTAAAATGTAATTGTAAGAAAAGATGTAACTGCACTGAATTTTGGTCAAGTATGGTGGAGCTAGTCGTTCCAAATGGGAGCGCCTGCATATTTTACAACATTGCAGCGATCAACCCTAGGGTAATATAATTCGTTGAGCACAAAAGTAGTAGACTCTAAGATGTTTCTAACATTGATTTTGCACCAAATTTATTTTGAAAATTCAAAAGTTTTCTAAGGTAGAAAATGTATATTCCGTAAATTTTGTTTTTAAATACAATTATTCAAATACAAAAGCATATTTTAACTCAATCGGCTGGCATTTCCTAATTTTTCCAAGTTTTTTGTTCATTTTTTTTCCAAATTCTATTTAATAGGGGTTTACTTTATCCGTATGATTTGTAGGTAAACTCTCACTAGCATGACCGGGATTTGCCCAAGTTGTTCGGCATAACTGATATAATGCAATATAGTTGGCATTTTAACCTAATGGCGAGTTAACATAAAGCTAACTTAACTTTTCGACCCAAATCAAAATACTGAATTCAATGCTAACTTATGTTATGTAAGTGAGTTGTCACCGCTAACATAATTATTCTGTAAAGTTTCAAATTCTAGAATCAAGTATCTAAAAGCAATTGAAAATCTATAAAATATACGACGCAAATACCTACCATTAAGATTTGATGCAAACAAGTTGACATTAGATGGGTATGGAGCGTTTCATATAGAGCGTTTTCGTATATGTGGACCATATATCATTCCGAAACCGCTGCTAACGAATCCATTACAAGCAGTATAGAACTTTGAAGCTATGTAAGCTAATCTAATTTTAAATAAACTTTAACTAAAGCTAACCGCTACTTTAACCTCATTTTTGTGATACTCAGAACCTCTACTTAAGTGTATAATCAGAGCAACTCTCATGGCACATATCGAGTTTGGAATTATATACTTGAAACAGAATTATTGTGAAATGGCATGAGTTATACATCAATTTAAACAGCAGGATTTTGCTGTGTCTACATCTTGTTGAGAAGGGTAATAGTAACTATTCATCCAGACTATTTGCTCTGTTTAGTAATCGTTAGAATGAAGTGTTCCGCATTTTACATAATGGGCTTTCAATTAATTACCGTGCCTGCGTGCGTGAGTGCGTGCGTGCGTACGTGAGTGCGCGCGTGCGTGGCAATTGTACAGCAAAACGCACAGAGGTCACGGTGGGTCTTCAGTTCTTCTCGCTTCATTGCTTAGAAATTGCTTTTTAGGTTACTCATTTACAAGTTACTTTAGTGCTGAGATGCTCCTGCTATTCATACCTAGCCCGCTAATGAACTGATGTTCAGCTCAACCTCACCAATACATTTTCTTAATGTCATTTTACATAAAATTTTATCAATACATCAATTAAAGTTCTGAATTTGAGCTCCTATGCTATTAAATGTAACTATAAAAAAAACCTTTGTAAACTGCTAATTGGGGCAACTCGTTTGCTTAAGCACTGTGGGGTAATTGGTGGGTCATGAATCAAGTGGTATGTAACAAGTTTTCATAAACACAAGTTTGAATCGTGGAAACTGACTCTCCAAAAGCACCTGATGATACTTCGGTATGATATGATTCTCAGCGTCAGGACCAACGGTGAAAAAAAGACATTTTGGTTTTCGTGCCATCCTTCCCACATTCATATATCTGTATGACAAAGGTGTAAGGAATTCGGAATTTTGATAATGACTCAATAACTTAAACGCCTTTTTTATACAAAACAGTCCTAAATTCAAAGGGTTGCTTGTTGTTTGCATGATAATTTTACCCAACCGTTAATCAACCTTATATGTGTCATTTTTGGTGTCGTACTTTTCCCGATCTGCCGGTCTACAAAACGGTTTGCACAAAAACTCCTTTACCGGACCCTTACTCCTTGCCAAGCTACATAAATGGGCAGTTAAACTACAAAATATAAAATTTCGATAAATTAAGTATGGGAGCAAAGGAGCATTGCTCCTCCTGTCCTAGGACGTTATTTTTGCTAGTTTTAACATAATTAAAAAATAAAGATCGATTAGCATTTGGCGGAGGATTTCAGCCAAACTTTTCTTTCAAAAATAAAAATCTAGTTTCCAGCAATTGCACATTGCTTTCCTTCCGTCCGCAACTAACGTTATCGCCATAACGTTATTCTGAACACAGTCGTTTGTTGAAATGGCCTTTTCTGTTTTCAAAAGTGAAATTCAAACGCTACCTCTTTTTTCTCTGATAGTGTCATTTTTTTTTTACTTTGTTGATCTTCGTGTTAAAAGTCTTATTCACGGAAGCTTTTACTGCAAACTCAATTTTGTCAGCAGGGTTCACTACAAGGAAATAAGATTAATATTAAAATTTTTAGAATGTCTTCGAGAAATTTTGAGATCAGAGTCCTATTTTTTTAAATGATAAAGGTATTGCTTACGCGGAGGGCCCTGGTTAGCAGCGACTGTTGGCTTTTGTGCGACCGCTGGAGATTGTCTGTTGTCTAAGATTTGTTTCATTTGTGGACTGAATAGAATAATGCACATGGGCCAAGTGCCGTTATTGTGTTTAATTACACCAGTTTCAACAGCAAACTATACCTTATTCTCATAGTTCTTTGTCAAACCTTGGAGAATCTACCAAATAATATATGTATAATACACATCTTTGCCGGCAGCAGTTAGATTGACATACCAAAATATCAGTTATGTAAATGTGGATTTAAATAAAATTTTCTCACGTTGAGTCTGACGAGCTCGGATTAAAAAAATTCAGTGATTTTGTTATCAGTATTTTGGCTTTCCGCATCGAACCTAATTCCGTCATGAAGCGTAAATTCTCCGATCGTGTCGCACTCAAGCAAACAAACTACACCCTGAACAAGCTTGTACAATGCGTAACCACATTGATTTTTGTCCACTTGAGCCCTAGTACCGTTGGGACCTTTTCCAGTGTGCTCCCACTTCCACTCCCAGTGTGTCTCAAGTCCTCAAGTATCTTAGCCTTATCCAGAAATTGTGTAGACACAGACTTAAACTGTTGGCACTGATCCAATGTATCCAAAGACAGAACACAGTTGTCCACATAAAAGGAATCCCTCAACTTCTTGACAATTTCCGGATGCTGCGCTTCTGATTGACCGATATGGTGGTTGATTATGATTACTGTATATTATGTTTTTGCCAAAAACAACGCGATTATGTGAAAAGTTCCAAATTTCTTCTTGTATTGGCTCTCCCACCACAGGAATCTGGCTGAGACCCGATCAATTTCTTGAATCTCGATTATGAGGAAAGCCTTTCTGATGTCCGAGATGACTTCGATTACTTTCATCCTAAATCGCAACAGAAAAGAAGATATTACTTCCAGTAAATTTAGACCCTTTTCGAGGCAATCGTTCAGCGATGGCGCTCCTCCAACTTTGCATGAAGCATCGAATACAAGGCGTACAGGCTTAGTTTTGCTTTCCAACTTCAAAACAGCTCAATGAGGCAAACTTTGGCACCTTGAAGTTTCACTTTGTGATAAGTCCAGCCTAGAAATTATGCCCTCTGCCTCCCATTCTTTGAAAATAGGGTTGTAGTCGTAAAATTTATCCAGAGAACAGAGCTTCCTGGTTGTCGACTCCAACTGTCTTTCAGCTACTTGTTATTTTGGATGAATGTTAAGATCATTGTTGATCCAAGGCAGAAAAACCAAATAACGACCTTCTTCACTTTTCTGTACAGTCTGTACAAAGTGACTCTAAACCGCGGAGTCCCGTTCCTTTTGAGTCTTGACTTCTATGGGATCACGAATGCCCAGTGTATCGAGTTTCCAAAGTTTAGCCTCGGAAGCACCAGAAACACTCATAGAAGGTACTGCAACTTGATGTGCTTTGTCATGTTCATCTTGAGTTTGACCTATTAGGCACCATTCAAACCTAGTTTCCGTAGCCGTGAGCCGACTGTTCAGTTGTACCAGATTTCCAGTTAGTAGGCCTCCTAAAACATCCGTTCCCAACAGTAGCTCAATTTCGGTTGGGTCGTTTGCGTAGCAGTCGTTAACTGAAATGCCCTTTCTGGCCAATTCAGCTTCCCACGAACCGTCAGACACGCTAGGTACTGAGCCAAAAATTACTTTGTTGTCCATCAGAGTAACGTCAAACGAAAATTTACTCATGATGTTGCTCAGTGTGACCTTGAAAAATTGTGCATGACGGCTTGAATCCTGCCTCTACCAAACAACTGATGATCGATTTTAAGGCATTTCACTGCCTCGAGCCCTAATTCTTCGCAGTTCTCTTCAAGATATATGACCGTTGAGATCCACTGTCTAAGAGAACTCTAACCTTCTTCGATTTTCTATTGAAAGTTTTCCTGACACTTAAAATGGGCGTTCTCAGTGCCAATTCGCTTGTACAAATGAAGTTGGTTTGAGTAGTAGGAACTAAAAGTGTTGACTCAGAACTCCGGTTGACCTCTTTCTGTTTCCAATTAACATCTCCAGGGCACATCACGGTGACATGTCGCCGACTGCAACTGTTGCACTTAATTGTGGATTGGCATCGTTTCGAAATATGACCCGCTTGGAGACAGAAGTAGCAGATACCCTTGTCTTTCAACTTTGACTTCATCTCCTCTCTTGTCATTTTCTTTGCTTTAAAGAAGTCTTAGGAACTGTTACCTGACTTGTCACAAAAGGCACATGCTTCACTTCCGTTAAACAATCCAGCTGCGGTGGGGAAGTCTTCCTCAAACGTGACCTCCCTCTTACGCAATGAGTTCTGAATGGCCGTTCTATTGAAACCTCCTCTTGCTAGATTTTGCTGTTACTCATTTTCAATCTCACACTTGAAGAAATCGAACAAAAAATCCGGTTGAGATTTGGGAGGATCAAGCTGACTGCCGTCTTTTCCATAACTAGAGCTTCGTTGCCAGGCAACCAGGATCTCTTCAGGTAGGCTTGACTCAACCATATGATACAGAAGTACAGCCATCAGATCCACTGTTACGCCAAGTGATTCGAGCAAGCGCAGATGAAGTTCCAATTTGTCGTAGTGAGAGCGATAACTTCTCTTTGCTTCTGTTGACTAAGATTATTGTGATAAGCTCTCTCACGTAAACTTGCTTCAAGATCTTTGGATTTCCATATTTCTTCTGCAGAGCCTCTACTACCTTCTTTTAGTTTTCAGTGGAGTGAGGGAAACTTGCTACCAGCTCTGTCGCTCTTTTCCCTTTCACCATGCACTGGTCAAAATAATGAAATTTGTCCGAGTCATGTAGATTTTCGTCTTCATGAAGAATTCATGAGAATTCAATTCTTGGAAGCTTATAGTTCCGCTTCCTTGTGAAGTTACGCTTTACGAAACACTTCTGTCTCGTACTGAGCCCCTAGGGCTGTTCGGTTCGTAAACTGGCTCTAAAGCTTCTACAACTTTGACTTTGATGAGAGTTGCGCATTCCTGGTACTCTTCAATGCTGCTACTTTCCGCCTGTAGGTCCTCGTCGGTCGCGTCTTTACACTCTAAAATTGCGTCTTTGACTTTTTCGTGGAAGTCCTCTAGCTTTAGAAGGTGCTAATCCAGTAGTCCAGGAGTGCTGCTTGAACGTTGGCCTTCTGTAAAGGGTCCTTCTGCAGCTCGTTCTTCAGCGTCGTGATGCACCTCGTAACAGCTGTTTGTTCTGTAGCATTCAGTTTCTTGATTTTGTCCATTTCGGTCGTCTCGTCTCAAAAGTTCCAGAATCCAATCGTCAGCCAAACCAGTAAAAACAAGTAACGTTTAGCAACTGAGCTCGATACTGGTCAACTGGAACGTAACGTAACTTACTTTGCCTTTGCGTCTGGTGAAGGCGGACCACTACGCATTCAGTTGGAAGATTTTACGCTGACTTCTAGTGCGATACGGTCCACTCCAAGTCAAGGTCCAGTAACTTCCTCATAAGACTCCGATTTCAATCAAATAGGATTCGGATTAGTCCAAGCAAGCCAAACAGAAGTTGGAACGGTTTTTACCTGGTTTAGTCTCCGTCCAATGTAGACAAACCTCTACGTAAACGGTTTGATCAATTCTGATATGCTCCAGGCGGGTCCAGTATCTTGTTAGATCAGCGAAACAGCGAAGATTCCTTTAGGGTCACCATATATTCGAAATTGTCCTGATTGTTGAAATAAGCGGCTTCGCCCGTCAAAGATCACTTTCTAAGTGTCGGAAAACGCTACGCCATTTCAAAGCCTACTGAAAGGAACTGATCTAACAAATAACTTTAGCTAACACTCCCAAATCAGATTGGATGTTAAATTCATTTCATTCAAGCTTTTCAGATTAAAAGAGGGATTCCTTAATTAAAATGACTAATTAGTCAAATTACAAAAACCGTAGTATCCCTATTCTCTCTTGACAAGTTGTCAACTCTCTGGCTTCTTCCTTGTCTTAGTCACATGACTACTTTCCCGCGAAATGGGGGACGTCAAAGTACGCCCAATGTTTACTTTACAAACCGTACAATTTTAAGCGTTCTACAGCGTTCCATGCAATAGAACGCTTAATAAAATGAAACTGAAAGGTACTTAAAAACTTACAACTCTAAGCGTTCCATAGCATTTTACCTTAAGTGGAACGCTTACCCTAAAAGCGACTTTCAATACTACAAAGTCTGCAAATAATTACATAATGTTAATTTCCCCTTATGGAACATCAAGGTTAAGGATTTCTGAACTCTGATTTTGCTTAAAACAAAAAAGTTAGTAACATTTTTACAGTATAAAAATTTGCAGGCATCAGTACAATAAGGTACTTGATTACTTGCGTTTGCAACGGTTTATTAAATAGTGGAAACGAAGCAAAAACTATTTATATGTTATGTTTTTGATCTGTATGACCGTCTAGCCGCGTAAAATTTATATCTCAGAAACAACTCAACATATCTCAAAACGGTTTAGGTATGCAAAACGCAAAATGGATTAGGTTCCTGACTGTCCGACCCAGTTCATATTTCTTTTTGTTGGGCCCTCTTGGGAGCACAATGTCAAAGTCAAAAATAGTATTCTATTACAACATGAAACATAACTCCTACAAAAGAGCTTTTTCTCTTATAATGGGGAACAAGGTTTGTATAAAATACTTTTTGCTCTGCCTCCTAATGACCCTCAAAAAGCCCCCTTGACCTCCAAACGAGCTTTTAAAGTCAAACTCTACTTTTGCATGAACCGAGCCTTGATCTCCAAGATGACATCTCAAGATTTATCACTTTTTGTACAAAACACAAGGTTAAGTTTGCTGTGTGGCTTTGGAAACACTCTTCATTCGTTTATGTCACCTTGACCTTAAAATTACAGAAATAGTATAGATGTTTCCGATTATACTCGTTGCTCCCTTTGCGCCTGAAATTTTGTTTTCCATTCTAATTATTTTAATAATTTTCTTACGTCTAATGTATTCTACCTAACTTTCCTACTTCCGTTACTGGGTTGACCGTTTTACTAAGGTTTATTTAACACAAACATATGCGTATTTGAGTACTTAAAAGTAGTAGGCAAGGCCTGCAAAATTCAGAATTGTCTGAAAATTGGCCCAAATGTTACTGATAATAAAGCCTTTTATGTGAATTTATGCAAGATTTCTAGGGCTAAGCGTTTGCGGAAATTCAAAAATTTATGTGAAATATCTTAAGATTTCTAAAGGTCCCCCCTTTGTCAATTTTCAGTAAATTCACACAAAACTCACTGTAGCCCCGATTTTTATTCAAAGCAATTAAATTTGAATAATTCTAATTAAACAAAACAAAAATAAACCAAAATTGAATCACAATGCTAGTGGATGGGGGTCACAATGGGGGAGCGGGGTCACTGGGCTCACAAAAAGTTCCCACATCGTTACCGTCTTACTGTATTCGATAAGCATCTTTTTAATTAATTTAGAATTCACCAGAGTTGACAAAAAGGTGTTTTTCACTAATTTCCATTCTCCCGCCAAAATTTTATTGGTGTCAATAAAACTATTCCTACCATGGGTTGTATGAGTTTATTAAATTTACATTGGAAATTTTAAATTTTGTCTAAAAATTTTCATATGATTTTTTCACGGTGGGCACTTATTGAAATTTTTGATTTTTCGCAAACGCTTTGCCATAATAAATAATCTTGCATTAATTTACATAAAAGGCTTTATCATAAGTAAGATTTGGGCCAAGTTTCAGACAATTCTGAATTTTGCAGGCCTTGCCTACTACTTTTAAGTACTCAAATACGCATATGTTTGTGTTAAACAAATCAGATATTTTGTGACATCATGAAGTTATTTTGTTAGGAATGTATTTTACTTTGTTTGAAACATTTGAATTTTAATTATCAAAATGTTCTGTGATTTAATTTATTAAGTAGCGTATTAGCTCTTTTTTTCTGTCCGTCTGTTTGCGCCATAACTCCCGATCGCGTTGCCCTTTTAAAAATTATGTTTCCGGGAGAGTTTTCTAAGGGGCAATAGGGTGGCAACTTTGAAAATAGTTCATGAGGAATTTTTTTTTTATATTCGTCGTAAATAAAACGTGCTTGCTGAAACCGAACTCCTGGAAAACCCGGAGTTTGAGCCTCAATTACATGCATAATATTGCGCTTCAAGCTCCAGCGGTCTCTGCAGGATAAGACAATACCCGTAAAATATTGGAAATTTTGACATTTTACTTTTGATTCTAAAAAAACCGGCAGTAAACTTTAACCAGAACTTTACCCTTAACCACTCCGATCACAAATTTTATTTATGTACACATTTTGGATTTCGTAGCCTCAGCAGTTTTTACTGGATTAGACAAAACGCGTTAAATTTTCGGCATTTTTACTATTGACCATAAAAAGTAGCCGAAAATAAATTTTGCCCGGAGTTTGGACCCTGAACACCGCAGATGCGTACCTAATCTACATGTAAAATATAGCGCCTGTAGCTCTAGAGGCTTTTGGAGGCATCAATGCCAAGCAGATGGACAGAAACTACCAATTTGATAGTGCATAAACATCTTTGAGTAAATTTACCCTTCCAGGCAAATTTAATTTTTCTTAATAAGGTGGAGTCAATGTCAGTTGTAATCCTTTAAATGTCAATACCTCCATCTGTGGAAAGCTGATGAAAAAAAAGTCCATTGCGTCGGTGCTCTTCCCACAGCAAATTAGTACTAATTTGTCATCTCTAGCTGACGATGTAAATTTGAAAATTTCTCCCATCCTCCATCAGACAACCCCTCATTTCCGCCCATTATTTAGCTGTATTACGCAAAGTAATTGCTGAAAAATTGAAGTAGAATATCTTTTTGAAACTTATTCCGACTCTATTTTGGTCAAAATTTTATCTAATAATCATATTTTATAAAGGTTATTTGAGAGGTTAACGGGTTACATCGTACACTTCAATTTGCTCATTTGATATAAAGTTAGACGTGCGACTCATGTGCCGAAAGATAGGCAAAACATGGGTACAAACAAATTCTACTGCTTGAACAATCCCAGAAGGATAACTGACGTCCCAATCCCACTGCAAAATTGGGGCAATTATTTTGACTAAAATTCTACGTTTCTCTGACATCAAATAGTTTTTCTCTCCCGATGACACGGCGTAGGTTTGGAGTTTAAAAAATTGCACATCTATTAGTGAAAACAAAAGCTTTAGGGGAGAAATAAACCTGAAAAATCCCTACTTCAGTGATTTACTTTGACTGAACCAATATAATTTAGCAAAAATAACGCTTGTGGCTGTAACAATCTCTTAAATTTATATACATTGTGGCGGTTTTGATTGCAAAAGGCGCATCTTCGAAGAAAAAACAATTTAGCTTGAATTTATTTAATATAATAATTTGGATTTAAAACTAGGCTGCCTAGAGGTATGCGCGTCATAAATGAGGAGGTTGAGGAGGTGTGTGCTTAAGTATGCAAATTCCACTGTAACCATTTTACTCTAGAACTTCTCTAATCCAGCTTCAGTTGTGTGCAGTTACCCCTTACACTCGGATTCCTAATTCTTATTGCCTGAGAAAAATTTTCACATTACTAGCAGTGAACGGTAAATTAATTATTCTTAAGAAGTCAGTATTTAATTAATTTAGTCTTTATTAATTTATTAAAGACAAACTCCTTGACATAGTTGCTTAAAATCATTCAGCATAGAAAGCTGTGAAGGAATCGGTTGGTAGAATCTGGGCAAACTTTTTAGACTAATACGTAATTTAATAATAAATAGTGATAATTTTTAACCAAAATGTAAAATGATCTGCTTATTAAAAATCTAAAATGGCAAGGCGACCGGTGTCATGGTAACATTTTAGTTAAAAAATATTATTAGATCTTTTGTCTCTTTTGACAATTTGCGCAATGTCATTTTTTTAATTTAAAGTTTTGCGCACTATTAGAACCTGCCTGAGCTTTAACACAGAAAAACAAGCGCTGGACAGAGGTGTTCTGTAGAATTTTTAGTATTCAAACTATTCAAGTATTCAGGTATTCAAGTATTCAAGTATTTAGTGCCATGTACAATCGTGGGTCTGAGAAAACTTCAACAAAAATTAACAAGTAGCAAGTGTGTCAGCAGTTAAAGCTAACACCAGAGCAACCTAGCGGGATTGATTATGAGTACTTAACATATGTATTGATGGAGCCGCTTTGCATGTAGAAGATCCTCTGTTTTATTTTATGTTGGAAAGCAATTTTGCTCCAAAGGTCGTTAACGGATTAAAACCTGTATAGAACCGTTTAACACTTGGGACCCCTGCCCTCACAAAAGAAAAGTTAACGATGATACCTTAAATTTTTATAAACAGAACCGGACGACGAAATGTCAACTTTTGGCTTTGTGCATATCCTTGTTATTGTCATCTTTGCAGAATTTGGTTTCTGTTTTCACGTAAGTATAACCTTCGCATATGAACAACTTACAGTACTGCACTATTTATCCCCTCATAGTTTAAGGATTGCCATGCGACGATTTTCAAAACGTATACAATTTTTCAATTAGGTTACATTAAAGTGCAAGACATTAGCTAGCCTTGTGCGTAACGGTTGTATTGTATATACTAGAAAAAACTCGAAACCCGATTTATTAGCCGGAGCTAGGGCTTATATAACCAGTTTGTCCGTCCGTTGGAGACACTCTAGTAGACAAACCACACACCACAGCGTGTTCAAATTTGCATGCATGACCTCTGAGCCAATACGAAGGCTTGGTTCAAAGATGGGTATGATCGGACCACCGTGTCATGGTGTCCAGGTTAAATGTCTAACTTAAAATGGCGCATGTCAATAATGCGCTATTAAAAATTGTTAACCACAATTGTGCACAATTCGGAAACGGTTCCGAACACAATGAGTAATTTTTAATACCATTTATTAAAAAGAATTGTTGTCATGTAGTTTCTAAATTGTAATTTGTGAAACAAATTTTGAAATCATACCGGACTTATGTAAAAAGATGGGGGTCATTAAATGGTGATATAACTCTTCAGCACGTTAACGTTTTTCAAAACTATTCTTTTTGCTCAAAAACTTTCCAAACTGTTTACTTTGTTTCATTGTTTTCAAACAATTCATTAGGTTTAAAAGTAATTCAAACAGTTGTCGAAACGCGTTTAATTACAAATTAACATTTTTTCAAAACGGTTCATTTGGTTTACATTATTTCAACAATTGCTCCTTAAATGTTACCTTGGTAACATTTGGTTTAAAATTTTAATTTTAATTTAAAAACGCAAGTTTTAAACATAAAATTTCAGGATTAACTCCTAACGCTAAAATTACGTTAAAATAGAAAAGATTCTGTGGAGGTATATGTGAAATTAAATCCTAGCTTGGGTTTCATAAAAGTCGCATACTGCAAATTATTCGGGTTTGGAGATAATCTGAGGAAAATGTCAGGGGATACCTAGCTCAATTACAAAGGGATATCGTACTTAATTTTTTAAAGAAAGCAATTTTTGGGTGTTTTGAGTGCCGTTGAGTTTGTTGAGAAGTGAATTCTTGTGCAACCGTTCCGCACAAACACAGGCAATCGTCCTTGGAAGTTAGCCCTCATCCCTTTGAAGTTGACCTCTCATCCCCTCAAAAGCGTGAAGTTAGCCCCTCAGCCCCTCAAAAGCGGGAGGTTAGCCTCTCAGAAATCAGGAAGTTAGCCCCTAAAAACGTTAAGTTAGTCCCTCACCGGCGCCTTAAATTTGAACTATGTGCAGTTTAATATACAATTTACCCCTCACCACATCCAATTTGTCTAAAAGTCTCTCAAAACAGAAAAATTATTGCTTTTAATTTACACCATAGAAAATGTATAGTTTATGAACGTGCTTGTCATACACAATAGTAATTTTTCTGGTCGTCAGTCCGAAAGTCGAAATTGCATTTCAAAACTAGAAATTTGATTCCCCGGTGTTTTTGCTAGTTTCCTGTAAAAGCGCAATACCACAAATAGTGAAGCAAATTTGGCATAAGAACCAAAGTGTGCATTAGAATTATAACTCATCATTATTATTATTGCCTAATAAAACGTTCCAAACGCCCTCGATAACACATAAAGAAGTTGGCCCGAAGTATGGTATGTCGCCCTTGAAATAGGCGGTCCATTGTCGGGAAAAGTGCAAAAGAATTTTAGGTTGGGCCGATTGTTTCTCAACAATCTTTTTTCCGAGTCATTGCCAATGTTGGCCCAGCACTTTTAATGGAAACATGCCGCACATTGGCCGGATAGTTGCAAGTTGGAATTGGTCCAATAACTATAATTTAGTATGCCTGAAAAAAATTTATGCCGCGGTTTTCCCGACCTTATCCCAACAACTTTGAGAAAAGTCACTTAAAGTCGGGCCAACTTTTTTCCAAATTAATTGTGTTAGTAGTATATTGTACTCGAATAAACAAATTGGGGTCAATTACAGGGTCATAGATATAAAAAAGGGGTTATTTAGGTTCTTAAAACTACCATTAGATTGCGTTCCGTATTAAACTAGAAAATAATCACGGGTTCAGGAGTCATTTGCTCATTGAGGCTATTCTAAATTCTTATTTCATGTGAAAATAGAACATTTTAGAAAAATCCGATTTTTTGAGTTTTGGCGTATTTTGGGGGTCACTTTGGGAGTCATTTAGGTGGTCATGAAATGGGGGGTCAAGGGTCACCTGGGTCAAGGAGACTATTATAGGTTTTAAATTAACCCAAAACTAGCAAAACCCGAAAAAAAAACGAATTTTTTAGTTTTGGAGGTAAATCGGGTGCATCGAAACGTGGGGGTAAGAGTAAAACCTCATGACCCATCTTCGAACTTGAGCTCACTCTTGACATCGACTCCGACAATAAAAACAGTTTTGAAATAGTTCGAAAAAAACGTACAAGAGTTGTTGCGCAACCAGACAATGGACGGACAGAACATTCCCATAAAGTAGCTATTACACTACTTAATAAACCGTTACAAACGCACTAACCAAGTAGCGTTTTGTACTCAAATCAACAGTTTTACTAAAGGTTAAAATGCCTCAATGTTGCACCGCACCGCTAACATCTGCGTGTTAGGGAAACTAGAAAATAGCCGAAAAATCCGAGTTTTCGGTTTGGGATTACTTGCGGGGCAAACAAGTGAGAAGGCTGGGTCAGGGAACACCTGGGTCATAGAGAGCATCATAACATTTTTTTTACGCAAAAATTAAAAAAAACGGCAACATTAAAAACTAATTTGTCGAATTTTGAGGAAGTAGTAGGCAAGGCCTGCAACATTCAGAAAATCTCCAAATTTGGCCAAAACACTTGTTTCAGTGAATAATAAAATGCATAATTTAATTTTTTTACGGTCACCATTGCCCGCGAAATTCAAACTTTTCAAAATTCAAATTGATTTTCAACACGAAATAAAATGCCTATGGGAATTTACCCACGATTTCTCGAGTTTCATGTGGTCTCCCCTTCTCCGTTTTGTAATTTTTGCTTCACTTAAAAATATAGAAAAAAATTTCAACGAAATATGTATGCACATATCAAACACCCTAATTTTATTACAAATTTTGGTTACAGTACGGTTTCTGGGGCACTCGCAGGTTTTCTATAGACTTTCCTATTAAAAGATTCGGTTTTAAAAGTTTTCGCGTAGGGAAAAATCCACTTCTGCTGGCAACGCAGGGTCTCTGAAAACCTCTCAGTGCCCCAGAAGCCTTACTCGAAACCTAAACCTAATCCAAATTTCTACTTAGAAATTCAAAACATGAGTTGCATCTCAATTTTAATGTAAATGTCAAAATGTCGATTTACATTATACTTCAACGTATTTTAGCTATGATTTTACCAAAATTTCAGTGTGTATATGTTTGATGTTTTCACTCATTTTCCAAGCTAACAAACGTGCAGCAGATAGTACTTTTTCCAGTTTTGCGAAGCCAATAAAAAATGGAGAGGGGGGACCACGTGAAACTCTAGAAATCGTAAATGAATTCTCATAAGCTTTCCAATTCAAGTGTTGAAAATCATTTTTTTTATTTCGCGCGCAATTTTGACCATGAAGAAAAATTAAATTATGTATTTCATTATTCACTAAAACAAGTGTTTTGGCCAATTTTAGGATTTTTCTGAATGTTGCAGGCCTTGCCTACTACTTGTTAGAGGAATGCATAAGGAGGAATGTTGATACCTCCGTAACCCATTTACGAGTTTGACCTCATCTTTGATCCCTTAAAAATTATACCGCAAACAGCTTTGAGTAAAAACCAACCCGTTCGGGAGTTATGGCGCAAACAGACGGGCCTGTTTATCTGTTTGTGCCGTAACTCTCATACCGTTCTCCCCTAGACATAGCTTCCCCATAAATGACTAAAACTCTGCTTAATAATTAGAATTTGCATTTAAGTTCTTTGTACTTTTCAAAAATTTGTATGGTTTCAGCATAATTTTGTAATTACAATTCTTGCAATTGCTGACAACAATAAAGGAGCTCGGCAGGTCTTGTGCCATGCATCACATGTGCACACAATGGATGGAAAAAAGTTGTGAGTTGAAATGCTATTGATTTTAATTGAGAGTGCGCTAAACATGTTTTTTACATAACGCAGTTTTGAAATTGGTATCGATGATGTTGACATCGATACAATGGTGGAACCTGGAAGGAAAATAAAATTCAACCTGCTATCTACTCTACTCAAAATTAAATTTGAAAATGGGAACAGCATTGCTCAAATTTTTACTCAGCTTGGACAGGGCGCAAACGTGAAAGTGTGGAAAACTATGACCGAATTTTCTACTATACTCATCAATAAGAAGAAACTGAGGTTTTTTTACGATAAATTGGTTGAGGTTGCGGAAAACTTCCCCGAAATCGCAAAAGACATGATTTGGAATGAAGATCCGACACTTGTAGAAGTGGTATGCAGCTCAGCAAGTTAATATTATTATTTAGAGTATAAGTCTTTATAATTCAGTATTATTTGTGTAATTATCATTACTATAACAGCCGTGCTTAATGATCATACACAAAGCTGGATTACCACATGAAATTATACGTAAAGCAGCAACTTTTCGTGCATATCAAGTAAACGGAAAAATTTTGCAAGAAGAGTTTCCGCTGTAAGTTAATAGCTGATTAGATCACAATGTTTATGCTGCTATCAGAATGTTATTAAAATGATTTATTTACCACATAAGGCTGACTGTAACGCTCCTTGAAAACCAGAAATCCGTGTTACACACCCTCCTCAAAAACATCACCACAAGCACACATACGCCTTACAGTTTATTTGTCACAAGAGATATGAATACAGATAGTACAGATCCAGCTACTTTGTTTCGCATCTTTGTTATGGGCGCGTATTTTGAACCCAAAAAGTCAACAGGGGAACTAGAGATTAGCTTTATGCCGCATCACGTAAGAAAGAAATGACATATAGTTTAAAACACTCTCTATATGTAAATTTTATATAAATAGCATAATAATTAGTAAATAAATGTAATGTAACAAATACTAAATTATATAATATGTTGTACTTATTTGTAAAAATCATAGATGGTTGCCAGAATTGAGCGCCAATGCCTTGGTAATCCAAAAATGATCGTAAAAGTCTTGGCCGGGGGGATAGCGCAAGAGTATGCACAGTAAGCACATCTTTATTTCATTGAAAAGAAAAACTATTAGTACATCACGTTCAATTTGTTTAACAATGTCGTTTCAGCAAGCTAATTTTTGAAGACATCTCAATTACTAGAATAGATGAGGGCAAAGATAGCAGAAATTGGCAGATACCAAAAGAGTTTGAAACGCTTGAAGGAATGTTAGCAATGCAACAGGGGTGGGCTGATGCCCGAATTTATTTGACCTACATTCCAAATGGCGAAACAATGTTTGGCAGTGCAATGCGAACTCCAGAAGCCGCTTGGCACGAAGTCAGACAAATCCGCCCAACTGCGAAGAAAGTCGAAGCGATAGAGGAGTCAGCAGAACCAATTTTAAAGCTTGTGATGCACTACAGACATCTAGGTGATAAATTTTGGCCGTTAATTAAGCCATAAAAATGTACACACACTTGCAGCATTTGACTGATGTTTTACATATTATGGAATACAACTATTTAATTTGTTACTCTGTTGAAAAACAGAGTAATAAAACCTCCAGAAAACACACTTGTCTGTTCGAGAAACTTTTAAAGTACCCAAATGCGTTTTTCCTAACCTAACTCGGGTGAAGTAACTAATCATTGTTCTGAAACATACTATAAAAGTTCCGGCACTAAAATAATGACATACCATTTTTACCGTAAATCTCATACTAGAGGCCTACATAATGACCAGAGCTGCCATAAATATTTTCTAAAAATCGGTGAAAAATTTATGGAAAAATTTACTAAAAACGGCCAAATATTGATGCAAATATTTACTAACTATTTCAATATTTATCAAAATAGCAAGCAAAATTTACGCTGTTATTTCAACAATTAGATCAGACGCACTTCATTACTAAGTATATAAAAGCATAGAATCGTAAAATATACCGTTTTTGGCACAAAAAATGAACAACTTGATTAAATTTAAATTTTCTTCAAAAGTGGAGAGTGTAAAATATAAACATTGGGAGTCAAGGGACACCCTTGCCCTGAAAGGGTGTTAAAGAACTTCCACAATTTCGCCTCGATCAACCGCGAGTAATGGAAACGAATTTGAGTCTCCAGTTTTTAGTGTTAAAATGTAAACGATTTTTGTAACTAAAATTATCTTGTCAGTGAGAAGTATTTTTTGAACCGGAACACTAGATTCAACGGCAACGGTTGTAATCGGAACTAGTTTGTTTGAAACTATTTTGAGAACAAATGTCATTTAATTTCACGGTTACATACTACAATGCGTTCACGCTCAGACAACTAACTTCTCAGAATTTTGTGAACAAATGTATTAAATCAGAAAAACAAATAGTTGACATAAATTCGGGTCAAATGGTAAAAACAAGGGTTTTCTCATAAACTTATATGCAGTGAAAACAGATACACGTATATCAGGGATTAAAATTCCTGAAGTCAAATTGACTTTGTCCTGTCTGCAAGACAAAGTTTGTGAAAGAGGTGTTTTAAGCTATTTAACATAACGGTGGTCAGTTCAATTTTTGTTGTTCTAGCCTGATTATAAGTTTTGGTATGAAATAGTTCAGTTGCAAAATTTGCCAAAATTACGTAAAGATTTGGCATTATATAAAATTATTTGTGAATTTAGTACACAATTTTTAGTTGTTGGTCAAAAAATCACTAAAAAACCCTAATTTTTTTTTTGAATTCTTTGACATTCGCCAATTGGCCTGGTCAACTGTGGTTGTGCTAGTGAATGGGGGAGGGTGGTTTTGGCCTGTG
>JAQFYP010000749.1:0-19796 GCA_034694865.1 Bilobella braunerae | reverse complement strand
GACTCATTTCCTTCTTATTTTGTAATGAGCATAGGCTCATCATGGTGAGCCTATGCTCACTGGTCAATAATGTTTGTTCATGATTATTAGCCTATGCTCATGACGGCTCATGTATGCTCATCCATAACTAATTTAACTGCGTGTTAATTTATTATGTATAATTCATTTTAAGTGTAAGACCACGTGTTGTGGGTGCCTTAATGAAGTGACATGTAACACTTTCAAAAACTAAACTGAATAAAATTATTATTTAAAAAAAATTAACTTAAAAAAGCCGGTTCACAAAAAAAACTGAAAACAAATTCTTAGTTTTACAAAAAAAAAAACTTCATTAAAATCATAAATGCTGATAGTTTCCAAGCTTGAGGGCTTCTATACTTGCGCTTCTTTACTTTCTTTAAAATTAATGCTTGCACCAGGTATAAAAAGTTTGCTTTGAAATTTATTATTGCTTATCTACAACAAGGAATGAAAAAAATTCATCTTCATTGTATGTTTAATGTCCTTCGAATTGTTACTTGTCAAATTTGCTTTATTGCTTATTTAAAGTTGAAAATAAAATATATATGATCAAGATGCATTTCAAGAATACAACAAGTTAATGAAACAAAATTATATTGTAGCCAATGGTCAATTTGAGGTCAAGATCGAATAGGGTTAGGAAATGGTCAGGAAGAACCATATTTACAATCTCGTTGCGGTCAAGTCGTACCACATTGCCTCCATAACTTTTTGCAACACCATAAACGGTGAGAATCCTTACCTGCAGGGCTGTGAGGATTTATAATACATGCCGGATAGCGACAACTGACTTGTGCAAAATGAAAGTAAATTTTAGCACAATCTACAACCCTAAAGATTTAGTAAAGCTAACTTTCGATGATTCTAGCAAGAATTATTATACACAACCAAACAGTTTCAGATATATAATCAACTTAAACGTATTACCCTACACGGGATGATTTCGTATACAATTGAATGTTTTTTGCTAATTTTTTTAGGCTTAAAATTTTTATTCGTCTGGCTTAAACGATGGTTTGTTAGGAAATATTACTTGAGCGTGTACTTTAAATACGCTAATCATCAGCAGAGTTTTGCTGAAAGAATTTGAACAAACAATTCTAAGTAATAAAAGTTGGTTATAAGTTTTGATTTAAGGTAATCTTTTTGCAATCTCATGTAAGTCGTTTTCACAACAATTAAATCTTAATTCAATTAATATACCTACTCGTAGTAAGATTAGATTGTTCTTATTTACATTATTTACCTTAAATTGTAAGGTAAAAAAGAACACTCTTTAATCTTAAACTTTTTAAGTTGATGACATAGATAATTTGAATAATTCTTCGTTGTGTACAATAGGATTTAAAAAATTTGTTTAAGAATTCAAAATTTTGCCAATTGGGCTGTATACTCTCGCTACATATCATTGTAAGGTATTTTTTTTAAATTGACTCTTGTCCCTTGCAATACCAGTTGTTTGTTGCTGGTCGGGTTTCTAATCTAATCAGCTAATTTTCTTGTCAAATTACTAGATCACACGATTTTCGGAAACTGTTCCGTTCCGAGCACCAAGCGAGAACGACGACGTGAAGGCGCAACAATTTTTAATGTATACGCAATTGAATGGTATTGTTGCAATCCCGTTGCATTGAAGCGCTAATTCATAACTTTCGTTTTTTGTTGCATATGGTGAAGCAGTCATACTCCTAGGAGGCTCGATGTAGCAAAATATATTTTAAAAAGTTTGTAAAAACGGTTCACTGGAAAATGAATTCGCCCCTGAGGTAATATTTTATCATTAGTTTGCCATTAAAACTAATCCAATTGGAGCAATCGGCAATTTCGAAGAAAAACTAGCCTATTGTTTTCTATTCTGAGCAAACTGCAGCTCCATCCAACTTGATTATTTAACATAAAACCTTATAGAAGATAATTTGTTATGGTAATTTTTACAGCATTTGTGTAAAATTTTTGAAATAATTTATTTTTACCGTACGTTGAATCAGATTTTGTTTCTTTCAATTTTCTCCAATAAGGAAGAAATGATCAAAATTAAAAAATATATACTTTTTTCACCAAAAAATTGAGATTCAGGTTCTACCGAGATTCGAACTCGGATTACTGGATTCAAAGTCCAGGGTGATAGCCATTACACTATAGAACCCAATGATGAGAGGAGCGCTTAAGCAACACCTTAAAAGAGACAACTTCACTCAAACTAAATCTATAACCAAATATCGACCAAAAATTTTCATGTAAATATTTTAAGATGAAATTTTGCATTTTGACTAGTTAGCTTTTACGTAATTTTCAGGAAATTAATTTAATATGATTTAGCTTTTAGAAATAACTCACAAAATAAATAACTAATATATGTTATAAAAAACAACTGTTCACTCTGATATAATAAAGTATTACCTTGACTATAATTTAAAAACCAATTTTACTTTAAAACTCACACTTACTCAAAAATTAATCGACAAAAATAAAAAATAGGAAAAATTGACAAACTCGAGAATACTTTACATACTTAACTAATGTAACCGCATTTTAATTAAATTCAATTTTATAAAATGATAATAGGCACACTTGCATTTAGTTTTTAGCCTTAGCAAGTTTAAACATGTCATAACTCTGAATTTTTATTTCTTGATTGGTTTTACCAACGCTACGCTTGTTTCAGTTCTCAATTTTCAATATGGATGGTATAAATAATATAAATAAATATAAACATAGATTTATTTTAGATTTCTTAAATTGTATTTGAAAATTGGTCATAAAATGCAATTTGTGCTTGTTGCTTCAATTGATAGCCAAACAAAGACACACTTTTCTGTTGCAAAAAGTTGGGCATATTAAAGGGGGAAAAGGGAAGGTAAGAAGGGAGCGAGGCGTCAGAAGAGAAACCTAGCTTATCGCAACAGCCCCTTTAAGACGGGACTGCCTTAAGGTGTCACTCGGTAACTTTTTTTTTAAATTTACAATTTTTTTTTACAATCCTTGGTTACTGCATTGCTTCTAATTGCATTTTACCACCAGCAGAAGAAAGACTGATCAACAGATTTCAAAAGGTGACCCCTTATTGAACCCTTGGGGGTAGGAGTTGCATTACAGGTGACCCTTTGGTATTATCGATAATCGGTAATTATCGATAATTGCCGCCTTCCATTATCAATTAATCGATAATGGAAATCCACGCCACCATAGAAACGCCATAAAATCAAACCTTACCCAGTAAAACGTGAAATATAGTTTCACCAATAAATACATGGATGCGTGATGATCAGTTATAATCACGTAGGTGGTCAACTGAGGTTTGTATAAATGACATTGAAAGTGTGTTACATTTTGCTAAAATTCATATCTTTGTTGATGATACTAATTTAGTGTTTTAGGTGAATGGGTCAAGAAGGAAGAACTTATTAGTTCAATTAATTAGGAAATGTAACGCTTGTTTTGGTTGGTCTCTCATAATAGCCTAATGATAAATACTGATAAAACCAAAATGTTGATATTTGACAGTAAAAAGTGCCGTGATAAGTTTGGTCTCTTTCATTTGAAAATGAGTGATTCTTTAAATAATTTAAGTTCCTGTATTAAATGTCTAGGTTTAATACTTGAAAATGAATTAAAGTAGAATATGCAAGTAGATAATGTAATTAAAAATGTTAATACGACATTTTTATAAGGTGCGGGAGTTTTTGAATGAGAAGTCAAAAAAAATTATCATGGAGGCAACTTTTTTTTTCAGTAATATTATATGTTAGTAGCTTATAGAGACACCACTATAAAAAAATATTAAAAAGATTAAATAGTCGTAAGGTGTTTGGCAAGATTTGTTTTGGGGAAAAAGAAATTTGAACCAATGCTAAGGATTCGACATCGACATGCAATTTGAAATGGTTTTTTTCTAATTATCTATTTCAATATAAAGTGTGATGCAGCATGTGTAAGATGCACACATTTAAGAAAGTAGCAATATTTTAGGATTATTACAAGAGCGTTTCGTTACAACATAAATATCCTACATCCAGATCAAATAATTTAACAATTCTAAAAAAATCACCTGTCGATTTATTTAAATATTTCACAAGTTTTCCTAAAAGCACGCACTATCAAAAAATTGACTACTAGTTTTTTTTTAGGAAAAAAAGGGTATTAACTACATATTTACTATACCGTGCGTTTCACGAAAAACCAGACACCTAAATTCGTTTCTAGGGGAGTTGCGACGATTTATGAGGGGAATTTAAGGTGTTTAAAAACAAATCAAATGATTCGAGTTCTGTGATAATACTGAATTTGGAAAACTTTTCAGTTTATACTACAAAAATCGCCTCACAATAAACAAGTTGTTTATTTTTAGGTGTCTGGTTTTTGGTGAAACGCATGGTATATTTTTTGTATGTGGAAATTGAAATTTATGTTATAAAATGAGATGATCCAATCGTTTGCGTGAATTGCGTTGATAGTGGTGTTTTACCAGAATATTCAGCATTATTTACCGTAAATAACAACATGTCCAGCTAACTTTTAGAGTGCAAACCAACAACAACAAAAATAAAGACAGAGATATAAACTCTTGTAAAAAATAAACGCAAAACTATTTATTCCAGCTGCAAATTCTCGCACATGACTCGCACCAAAAAAGTACAACGCTTGTATGCTTCCGAAGTTTAGCTATTTTGTACTTTGACATACGAAATTTGAAAAGAATCTTGATTAACGGAAACTTCGGTGATCTTCCAGGCTCCTGACGTGACGATGGGGCTTTTCGTAAGTTCTGTTTTAAGTGCACCTCCAAAACCCGCTACGTCTGCCACTTCACCTTCGCCCTCTACTGTCTCTTCAACTTTGTAAATCTCAGCTGTGCTATAAAGGCACAAAAGGTATTTAGTACTGTGTTATGCTATTCAAAATTATCACAGCAACGGTTTAAATAGGTTTTCTTTTTTAATCCCATTGCAAAATTTTATAACAAAACTACAACTTTGTGTAATGGCAATAAAAGCGATTTAGAGCGACCTCTTAGTGCTCTGTTACAATCTTCACTGTTACTATAATGCCCTTGCCAGCCCTTAACATCTTACTACTACTACTACTATTATTATAATACTTACCAAAAAAAATTCTTTGAATATGCTAACCTAAGCTAACTAACCATGAATCAAACATTCTACGACTTGTTGACGATAGCCTTGCTAAATGTCAAATAAACGAATTATATAATACCCTTGCCAGTTTGTTACGAACATGAAAAAAATACTAAATATTCTTACTCTTCCCCAAGCTTAATGCTGTAAAGCGTAAAATGTGAACCATCGAAATCCAACTGGAACTGAACTTGTTGCTGGTACAATTTAGATGCATATAATTTTTACATTAAAAAGTAATTTTTATTTGTACTGCTTACCATTCCCATAGCAAAGCATTGGGATACGTTGAAGCAGAGCGCACAGAAAGCAGCCAAAAAGATTTTGGTGTTCATGTTGTATTTTAAAAAAGTTCAATTGCTAATATGAAATGCTTTGAAGCTCTCGTTTTATATAGCAAAAACTTTTAGTACAAGGGTTTTAAGAACTTTTAAACCGTTATGTTTTAATACAAATTATACAGAGCAACACCCAGAAATCATCTTATTAGTTCATTTTACAGGTCAGCAAAAAACCCAAATTATGTCATGCACGATCACAATTTAGCTTCGATGCACTTCGCATGGGGCAAAAAAATGGTCAATCCACGTTCAACCAAAAAAGGTCGACTCATAGTCAATCCTAAAAGGTAATTGGCGTCCATGCCTTTCAGCATAGCGATATACACATAAAATTGAATTTGAATGACTGCGAGAAAAAAAATGCTTTTCAAAACTTATCTACAAAAAAATAAGTAAAAAGACTCGATTAGTTTCATAAGCTCAAAACGGAATTCCCTGGCACGGAGCACGTACTCAAATTTCTGGAATTGAAAATTTGCAATATAATAAAATGCCACCAACAAGACATAGATTTGACTATATGTATTTGCATTGAACTAAATTATCCCCTATTCTATAGTGGTAAAAATCCTACGGTTTCGAATTGCGGTTTATTTGACCCCTTGAGGCTTACGCCTACGGTTTCATATAAACAATAAAAAGTACGCTATAATATTCCCTATTTATTAGTAGAACAAAATTACCTAAAAAATTACGGCAATCTATAATACCAGCACCAAAAAATCTCATGGTAAATTTTTGCTTGCTAATTAATTTACTTTGCAAAACTTTTCTGGGGACCTTTTTTCTCAAGACTTGCGGGAATAGCATACAGTAGGCTACTTGTAATTCAAAACGTTGTGCTATACTTTTTAAACCTAATAAGCCCGCTTTATGGGCTTCACGTCTGCGAGAGGAAGTAATTAAAGAAAAAAAAACAAATGATTTAATGCACTTTTACTGTATAATACTGCTCTGCAGATTCGACTTACTACTTGTTCATTTGAAGAAATGATAAACTGTAAAGTAGTTTCTAGCGTAAAAAGAGCTTTAAGTCAATTTTTGTTAGTTTAGTTTGGCTCCAAGGCAAGTTGTTATTATTTCGTGAAAAGACGCCTGCGGAACGATATTTTACTGTGAAAAAGCTGTAGGAGGATTGTTGTTAGTGATAGTAAGCATATTGAAGTTTTTAATTAAAAATTAATTAGAACATTAAAGCAACTTGATTCACGGTAAATGAATTTAATATTTCAAAAATTATACACTTGAAATACAAACGATTCAAAGATGGTTTATAGAAATTTTTGTTGATAATTTAAACTCGTTTTACTTGTGTTAATACCCATAAACATATTGACAGGTTTCTAAAATACAAGTGATTTGATAATGTACTTCAGAAGCTAAGTTTATAATAAAAGCAATTAAATATGACGTTAACAAGAAATGCAAGAATGGTGCCGATTGGCCTGTAAACTTTCGCAACATTTCATTCTACTCCATGTTTACAAAATATTGACTTGTGTCCGATGTAATACCAGTTCTTCTTGCGCATGCGCAGCAAAAATGTATATTTCGGTTTTTAATGCATAAGCAAACAGGAAACAGGAAAATTAATTTCAACAATACTGTTAAAACGAAATTGAATTTGCACCTGAGAGTTCTCAAAAGTAAAATATTACCATTAGCTTGCCATAAACAGTATTTATTTAAGAGCAATTCAATATTTTTGGCTAATACTAACCAAGTGGTTTTTGTTCTGGGCAAATTGTGTTCCCATCAAAATGAAACAATTAAAAAAAAGCCGTAAAAGAATAAATTTCACTGGTATTTTGTACAGCATTTATGTAAAAAAAAATTATTAAATTTATTTTAACCAAATATTGCTTCAGTTTTTTTCTGAATTTCCATTTCATCGACTAAGAAAGAAATCAACAATATTTAAAAATACATAATTGCAATTTTTTTTTCACCAAAAAATAAAATTGCAGGTTCTACCGAGATTCGAACTCGGATTACTGGATTCAGAGTCCAGGGTGATAGCCATTACACTATAAAACCCGATGTTGAGAGGAACGCTTAAACAACACCTCAAAAGACGCAACTTCTCTCAAACTCAATTCTCAAAGATAATGAAAATAATCTAATACAAGTTTAACAACCAAAATTTTTTTAGGTAAATATTTGAAGGCGAATTTTTTCCATTTTTAATTGTTTGAGGTATGCTTTCAAGTTATTTACAGGAAATTAACTTAATGGTTTTACTTTCAGACATAAGCCACAAAAGGTGTTAAATGAAATACTATATAATAAAAAACAACTGTTTATTTTATATAATGAATAAATCCTTTGACTATGAAATTAAAAACCAATTTTACTACCTTACTTTACTTTAATTTTTTTATTCACACTTTACTTAAAACCTTGTTCGGCAAGAAAAGAAAATAAGAAAAATAAGCAAACTCGAGGATACTTTAAATAATAGGTAATGTAACTACATTTTAACTAAATTCAAAATCATCGTATAAGATTATTATAGGCACCCTTACATTTAGATTTTAGACTTTCGGTACGACGTTGATCCAGACAGTATAAACCTCATATCGATTGACCACTTGAACATTTAGCTTAATTCAAATTGTATTAAAAATATGTCATAAAATTGAAAATTTTGCTATATTGATAGCCAAACAAAGACACACTTTTCCATCGCACAAGTTTGAGCATATTAAATTGAAGAAGAGGAAGTCACATAGGAGCGAGGCGTGAGAAGAGAAAAATAGCTTAACACAACCGCCCCTTAAGTTAGGAGTCCCTTATAGTGTCACTTGGACACTAATTTTTAAACTTTACAATTTTTAGATTTCTAGGCTACAACATTGCCTCTAATTGTATTTTTCATAATCAGCAGAAAAAAGAAATAAACAAAATATTTGAAGGGGGACACCCGGCGCAGGACGCGGGAGGTTTTGTTCGATTAGTATTCTAAACATTTTAAAATGTTTCTCAAACGAAAAAATAATAAATTCTTGATAGTTTGTAGGCATTGTCATGAGCTAATTTTTTCTTTTACATTAATTAATTGCTACAAAAGTATTAATTTTTTTAAAAACCTTACGTAACCTGAGTAGGTACTGAGTACTTAACCATGAATAGTACCATTAGTACTATTTGTTTTAAGAATTTAAAATATAGATTAGGGCATGTAAAAGATTGCCAAATAAACCCGTCCTATAACAGGAGGTTACATTGGCTTAAAACAAGCATTATGCTGCTGTAGGCCGGGCATGTCCAGCGTATGCTTACAGCACTTTAACCAAATAAATGATGTATAAATCGCAAAGGAAAATATTCTAAGCACAACACATTCTGAATGCAATTCATTTATTATTCTTTAAATCAAAACACGACTAGAGGGCGTTATAATCCTCCTTGTGTGCACTCGAGAATACAATATTTTATGTAGATGTCACAATAGTACACAAATGTAGAGGTTTTTAGCTTAATTATAAAAAGACGCTGACATTTTGAAAACAAAAAACGATTGCACCTAACGTAATTTGTTTCTGGGACAATTTAGTCGAATTTCCAAAAGATTCTAATTGCATTTTTAACATGATTTAACAAGACATTATATTTAAAGATACAATTACTTTTTATTCTATTCCAGCATTACTGATGTGCTAGTTAATCATGTTTTCCTTGACATGAACATACATTATATGTACTACCTGGTGCAGTAACTTGAAGATAGCCGACCGACTTTTATTAGGCTGGGAGATTTGTTGGCAAAGCTTGGCATCTTGTCTTTTTACATAAACAGAATTGACAAAAAAAAGCCAACTAATCTGGTTTTAATGTTGATTAGGGTCATTGGGCAAGTCTGAAACGCTGTATTGTGTATATTCGTATTCCTAAACCTAAATTTAACTTAAACCTAAAAATGTTGACGGGTTTTAACCTCCTCTATACGGTTACCACTACAATTCCTACTGTGGCCACAAAATGTCGTAGAACTGGGAAACCGAAAGTAATTCAATTAAAATATGAAAAACCGTTTTGTCACATTTTTGTATGTTTTTGTGTCACTTAGCAACTGTTAATTTTTATTAAAAAACCGTTATTCATTTAAAAAAAAGAAGAAGATTTTGGGGATCATTTCGGCCGCTTAGGGTAATTTAGATATCCCACCACGGCGGTTCTCAATCCAAAGAATTATAAGTAACTCAAATTTGAATCACTCTTGTGGGATTTAAAAAAAGTTCAAACAGGCGGACAGATGAATTGCACAAATTCACAAAGTTTTTGCAATGCGCAACTTTAGTTTCCTATCCAAAGTTACGCGGATCCTCACCTAGCCTGCCTCTCCTTATGCTGAGTCTCATCGCCCAATTAGACACACGACAGGCAATGGCGTTGGAGGAAAAATTCTAAAAATTGTTCTGCCTACGTATTTCTAAACTAACATCAGTAGAATTTGAGTGTTTTTTTTCTCTATTTCCAAAGGCCTAAACTCGTCATTGTTCTAATGATGCCTTACTTAAAATTTGCTGAAATTGCTTCGCCCTGAAGGAGCGCCGACAAATTAAAGTGGGTTGTTGGGCTTAAATGCATTTAGCATGTAACAGCATTGGAAACTATGTTGGCTCATGGTTTAGATTATTTAATCTACGGTAATTTGTTAGACGGCGTTTTAGAACTTAAATCTTTGAAGAAATATTGTGTATCCCATGACCATGCGGTAAGACTCGAGGAAACGAGGTATCCTTAGTTTTTTTAGTTATTTCTTTCTGTTTATTTAGAAATTTTGTTTTCACGAATCACGTACCGGAATGAAAAGTAGCGTAGATGAAACTGTTCAGTTCCCAGTTCAACGGCTTCCGAATTGTTATGTAAATTTTTCCGTTTTTTTTTTCTAATCGTTTAAGATAGTTTGAAGCAAAACATTTTTTTAAACCCAGGTTCCACCTGTAGCATATTCAAAAAGAAAAATAAAACTTACTTCTACTAACGTTAAATGCTTAGGCGTTCTAAAACGTTTCAAACCCTAAGAATTCAATAATGTCCAGTAGTGGCTTAGAAACCATTGTCCACGGTACGGGTACCAGTGACAGTTGGTGCCAGTTGGTACAGGTAACAAGTGGCATTCTTAGCATTTCAGTTTAATTGGATTATCTGGTTTATTTTTGTGAGTGGCTAATTTTCTCTAAAGCAATCAAGGCAAACCACACTGTTCGCCATAATTTCAGAGAATACTATAAACTGATTGGAATAGTTTTAAAAGTTTTGACTTTGGATTTGAGAGTGTATTCATAAATTATGAAAGCAACAGGCCACAATTAATTAGGCACATTCGTCCCTACCACGTTATTGATACCACATTTTAAAAGTTCGCGACATGTGAAGCGTGAGCGACACCAAAGTCATGCACAATTTCAAAAGCTATAATGAGCCGTATGACAACCTAAGTTGGTACTGGCTTATTTCTGTTTAATTTTTTACATACCTATTGTGTTGCTGATTATCAGTGTCAATTCAAAAATACCAAATCTTGAATTTTCCGATCATATTTGGAACGTGTTTTTTTCCTCAATAGTACTGCTGATTGACATCGCGCCATTATTTAATAATAATTACCTTTACAAATACAATTTGTTGCTGAAGTTCAGAATTGTGATTGGAGCTTGGCTGGTTGCCGTAGTTGTCATTGTCAATGCATATAAAGACCTGTTTACATCATTTGCACTAGCTCCGCCTCCAGCGACACATAAGTGGACCGCCCTTAATGAACTGGACGACTTTTATATCATAACTGCTAACCAAGATTTTTAAGCCAATTTTCAAATACAGACTCTGAATTGTATTTTAAACCCTTTGTAAACCATATGAGTGTTGATATTATCACGTGCAACTGTCTCCATCAGGGGGTAAAATTTGAAGACGCCTACTACGCGAAGGGATTTTCCCAGAAAATTATGAGCATGTTTAAAAGGGGTTGCCTACAATTTCCTACTACTTCGGCCACATTTAAATGGCTCCAAAGTTTTATGAATCAATCTCAAGTACTTACTGCAAATTGTACGCTTCGACATTCTGAATTGGGGACTTAAGACTATTATGAGGTAAATCGTACAGGAAATGATGCCGCAGGAAAAAAATTCCAGAAATTTTTTTTTTATAAATAATGGGGTAAGAAGGATGTTGAGTACGACAAAAGCATCTCTAGAGATCCTGGAAATGTGCAACAATATTGTAATGGTTGACTCTGGGACTTTACTGGAAGGAATACAAGCAGAGGCTGCTTATGCAAAAATGCAAGAAATGAAGGAATCTGCTCACAAACAGTTTACAGTATCCAAAGACTTCTTTATAAAACCCTTTGGTCACATGTTTGAAAGTCATGGTTACAATGATTTCGCTGCAAGAATGTACCGAGGGTTGCAGCTAACCTATGAGAACGGAATTGTACAGCTTTGGAACAAGTGGTATTGGGTCGTATACGGAAGGTAAGGAAAGGAACATGCAAAAGCGTTACTGGAGTTTAATAAACTTTTTCCTAGAATCCTGAAGCTAAACCTTAGCGTGACAACAATGTTTATTTTGTGGTCGGCATATTTTTGCATATCAACGGTCATTTTTGTATTGGAGTGTATGCACTTTAAGTATACCCGAATGTAATAAATTTATTACTGATATTTCTTACAAGTGATGCCTAATTAAACATAGCTCAACTATAATGCTATATAAATTGTTTGAAAAGTATGAATTCGAATCATCCAGCCTTAATTTTTAACGTTTTTAGTTTGCCTTACTTTGTTAAGCTGCAAGACCTGGAATCGCGAATTAGACAAGTTTAACTGCTGCCTTGTGCTCACTTCTTCTGTGACTTTATTAGCTCGAGTCACGGGCTTATGTTACCGTCATATCTGTCCGTCTGTCCGTCTAACCAACTTAAGATAACTTGAGCAGATGATGTCCAATTGACATGAAAGTTGGTACACATGATTTTTGTCATAGGTTAGAAAACGAGTTTGAAAATGGGCCAGATCGGACCACCTCTTGTGAGTTCAAAGGTCAAGATCAAATATTTTTGACTGGTGCTAAGAGGAGGGACCCTTACTATCAAATCGGACCGCCATATTACACCGTTCGTGTCCAAAAATCACTGTTAGTGGATGCATGTCAAAAAGCCCTTTTAAAAATTGTTTACACAATTTTGCACTGTTTGGTACGGTTCTATACCCAGTTAACAATTTTGTGAAGTTAGCACAAAACAAATAATGGTTGGCATGGTGATAAACTCGGAATGTTTTATTATGTATTGAGCAGCAAAAAAAACAGTCCAAAACAATTGGTATGGCATCGTGACTAGGCATAAGTAAAGCCAAAGCTAAGTAATTCGACTTTCAATTCGACTTATAATCGTTAATATATTGTTATATTTGATCGCCTTAAACAGGTTTGACGTAATTCATTAACATATCGTTTAATCCTAGGAGCGCTTTTAGTTTTCCTGAACTAGAGATCTAATGCCACCAATCAATCTTAAATTCCAATTAAAAATTCAATTTAAATTGCACAATTACAGTTACCATACTCCATATTTTTCGGTTTTGCATAAATAATTTTCAGGTCAATGATGATATGTCATTTAACAATAAATACTAAATACCATCAATCTTAACACAAATGATAAACAAACTTTACGCGATATGAAAAATTAAAAAAATCTCATTACAATTTAGAACTACCAGATGACATGTTTTTTAACAATTAATACTAAATACCATCAAATTTAAAACAAACGATGATTGATTTATTTGACAATTGGCAATGCCCTAGTCAACAGTGACTGTGAGATTTGTAGGTTACATGTTTGATTCTTGAAATTGAGTAAACTACTATTATGTATTACTATGTATTACTTTGTACATTGAGTTTAATTCTGCGATTAAAACTAAATTAAGTGCAAAACTACTAAGTATAAGCTAAATATAAATTAAAATTAAAAAGGCACATTCGCTACCAACCAGAATTTGATTTTTTTTGTAGGACTAGAATAATTCTAAGCTAAGTTAATTTTAAGCTAAGTCAATTCTAAGCTTAGTTAATTCTAAGCTAATTTACACAATGCTCAACGCCCGGAATCAGACACTCCGTAGGCTGTCTGATTCCTCGCGATACTTAAAACAAATGATAAATATAATTTACGCATTATGAATGATTAAAAAGAATCTTAATACAATTTAGGACTACCAATTTGTACTGTGAACGCTCAAAAAGTATGTCTAACTTTATTTTAATCTTTGTAAACAATCGCTTCATAATTACGTAATTTTGAAATATTTATTTTAGTTAAACGTAGATAATTAACTAGTGGTAGTAGTTTTAGTTTGATTCAAAGTGAATTGCAAATTAAATATACTAGATAGGAGAGTGATGGTCTTTTTGATAAACTTCGTTTGTGCAATGAGGTTGCGATGCTTGTTGCAAACATTTACATAAAAAAGAATTACACAAATACGGGTCAGTTTGTGCTTGCGTATTTTCAATTTGAAATGCAGTTATCAAACAAGGGAGTTTATGTTTGTGTAATAGGATTATTGTGGACACATTTGTCACCTCATAAGGCTCCAGACAAAAACTACTACGCTGTTTTCAGGCACAAAGTTCATGTATCGCAAATGTAATTTTATTGTTTTTATGACACTGAACAGCACTATTTAAAGAAATAAATCTGATAAGTGCCCAGTTTTGCCTGTTGTTATCTAACGGGAGGGTGGCCCTGTTGTTATTGTAGGAAGCCACCTAGGTAAAAAATATCTAAATAGTCACACCGAAAGTATACTAATCACTCTATTTGATGTAAAATCAAGTTAATAACCAAAGGTACGCATTTTATCATTACCGTGCTTACAGTTATCATTCAACTGGTAGTCATTCAAACAACAAAAATAACTTTTCATTGAATTGTCTGAACGTCCATTGGCAGGGTTAACATTCACTCAGAACCATTTTATGCTGGTACTCGCCGAGGGCAGAAAAAGTATAAATTTTCCTAAATAGTATTCAAAAACAAACGCAGAAAGTGACATGAAATTATTACGCACCATATAATGACTATTGTAGCCGTACTCGAACTAAGGGCTATTGCCTTGGTTGATCGGTGATATGCCAAAATTTGCGCATCTGTTTGCTTGTGCTTTAGTGCATTGTAATATTGAAATGAGTTAGCCCAAGCTGCTTAAATTCCCTGTTCCACCACTTTCTGTAAGCTATTCTGCAACGCGAAGTATACGTTTTTGTTCCTTCTTGATGAGATTCAAGAGTGATATCCTTCTAATTGTATTGGACTGTCCTAACCTGACCTATCTTGTTTTGTTTCAAACCGAGCTGAAGGAGTAGTTGCTTGTACATTTGTTTGATCCGCGTAAAATAGGCAAGAAAACAATCCAATCATAATTGGATTTCAAATAGAAGCAACAGCTAAAACGTGAGTAATCACTGCCATGCCACGTTTCCCTCGAATTCGCGAGTCAAACATGACCTGACAAATCAAAGGCCACTAAATCTAAACCAAGTCATTTCCTTTAGGGGCTTGATTATATTTCTAGAACAACACGACTTACTAGGCTAGAGGTTGAGATTTAGCCAGGAACACTGTACATTAGGGCGGATTATAACTCGGGGATCTTTCACAAAACAATGATGATTAGATCAAAGCGTTTGAAAATCAACAAAAGTAAAAACAGCCACTACAACAACAGGAAAGAAAAACATTCTGGAGACTAAAATCAAAATACCGGAATTTCAAAAATGAAAATGGCGTTTCGAGTTTTTCTACGATTTCTAAATCTACCAAAGTTACTCAGAGTCAAGAGTCTCATCGAAGGAATCATCTATTGTAAGTTAAATCCAAACGAAATATTGCCTGCATTGCCTCTAAAAAAAAGCAGCACCCACGCTCAGCAAACAATGTTATTGTCTACATTTTTGATTATACGAAAGCAGAAACCAGGCACGTGAGCATCTATGTTTGAATGTGGAACCGCTGGCCGCGTACTTTTAAGGCAAAACTTTTGGCGGGAACCCGAAGCCATTATTAATCAAACTACGCTGTCATAAAGACAAATTGATAGTTTCTAAGCATGTTCATCACTTGAGGCAACTAAAAAGGCCATGGGTTATTTGGGAAGATTTGCCAAAGGAGGTTTGAATTGCAAGGAAAAATTAGAACCCCTTTTTGCTTTACAAAAAGAAAAAAGGAAATTGTGTCAACTTTTACGGGAGTCAAGAAAGAAGAAGTTTACATGCAAAAACAAAAATCTGAGACATGGGGATATGTCTAAAAATAGTTCAAATATAATTAATACTTTGCCAAGTAATTCAAAATTCCTTCAATTTAGCAGTGTTCCGATTGCAAAAGTTTAGATCTTAAGTTTAAGTTTTTGCCAGGACACTAAAAATATTTGCACAATAATTGCAAAATGTTTCCTTATTTATGTGAAAACTTTAAGAAGCCGTAAACATAATTAGAGTGAAATTTAAAATTCCTTACAGGAATTAAGGCAAAGGAGGGGAGGCACGCTTGGCAATGTTTCCCTCAGATTCGCGAGTCAAACATGACCTGACAACTCACATGACTACAACATGACCAGGTCACTTCCTTTAAGCCCCAAGCCCCTAAAGTGGCTTGATTATATTTCTAAAACAACGTCTTATTATTCTAGAGGTTGAAATTTAGCCAGGAACACTGTAGATTAGGGCGGATTATTAGAAATCGGGGCTCTTTTACAAAACAGCAATTAGACGATAAAGACGCTTTTGTCAAAGTCCAACCCAAGAGAAGTTGGTTTATCAATCGCGCTTCATATGACTCTTCTGGAACTTGCTTCCAAAGAATACTATATCATTTTCGACTACTTCATTTCTCGCGCAATTTGCTTTCGTCGATATCTTCCACTCTCAAAAAAGTGTAAATGGATGAGTGTCTAAGCTAAAGTTTCGTCGTAAGCAATGACAAGGATACGGGTCATTGATACAAATGTCAGTTCCGGCTAATTTCAAAACATCTTTGAAGCTCACCCAATAACCTTTACTTACGTAAAGACTCAACACCAGAAAATTTTGTAGTTCAAAAAAGTTAGTCCATTTGTGTGTTGCACTCGCAGTAGCCAGAATGAGTGAAGTACACAACCCTCTATAACCATTGAAAATTACAATCAAGCCAGCCATTCAAAAACCAAATACTAGGCAATAGTAGTATATTGGCCTGTTGTCATCAAACAGTTTATGCGTCAACTCTGTATAAATTGCTAGTAGCGCAGAGGTGGTAGATACCGTAAATCTTAATGATAAAACCTTAATGTTTTCACAAGATAGATATGAAGTTGATGAAGTCAATGTTACAGTCGAAATAACAAGCGTTAAGGTTAGTGCAACAATAATTGTAGTGAGTAGAACCCAAATCCATAACCCCTTGTCTAACGGCGTAGAATTCATTTGGAAGCCAAAATGTGCTTGTACTTCGTCGCAGGTTGCAAAAGTAAAATTCAAAATTTGCGTCCCAACAAGTTTGGGATCAACATAGAGCGCTTTTTTGAAAACGGTTTTTATCCCAGAATCAAAATAGTTGCCTTAATCAATGAGTAGCCAAAATTCTCTAATTTGAAACAATTGGCGTAAACGAAGTTTGCTCACTTCGTTGTTTGCAGCAAAAAACTAGCAAGCGCGCAAAGCCACCATCATTTGCAAGTACATCTTTCATCCATTTCTGGGCCTAGGGTGTCTATTTTACTTTACTCTATTTTTACTCAAAACGTCTTAGTAAATATTCACTTGTATAGGTGATTAATATTAGAGACATAAATAATTGGATTTGTATTAATATTACCATCAATATTAATGTTTAACGCAAGCACATGTTTGGAGGAAGTACGCGACAAATAAGAGGTACACTGTGCATCGACATAGTACATGTGCATAGTGCGTTGTAGAACATAAGATTGAAGAACTGCTGTAAATTAAGACTTTTTTATGTAGTTCGTAGAACTATAAATTTATATGACTTACTTGCACTCTCAACGTCAAGATGGGAATATGTGCAGCGCTTGCAGTTGTTTGGACAAATTTCTTTCGGCAAAAACAATTTAAGTTAGGGATGTTGAAATAAATGGAAAAGAATCATTTACCCTAATGACATATCATAGATTTTCATACAAAATGAAGAACTAAATTGAGCAGAACAAAAATTTTCTTTGCGACCAATCTAGATATTTGCCTTGGGACCAAAATTTAAGCGTTTTTTGATTGAAGACATTTTCAATAGAAGTAGAATTTGATGAAACGGTTCGTAGAAAAATTTGCAAACTTATAGTTCAAAGAATCAATTTACGACTGTCGAAAAAATTGTTAAGCCACAATTTGTAAGCATCTGCAAAATTGCTCAAGTTTCCGACATATGTGTCTTGCCGAACTTAAGCGCACGGCGCGTAATTCACACATAAAGTAACAACGCAACGACCGTAATTATAATTTGTAAAAATTCAGTAAAATGTGCTCTTGTTTTGGTCAATTTTTGTTCGTAATTAATTGGTATTTAAAAATTTTATTGCATTGTGTAAATAGCTTCAAATAAGCCAGTTCAAGCAGTAATAAATATATACTAATAGTAATGTCACAAACTCAAAATGAAATGCTTAAAAAAGTAAGTATTATTGGCTTCGTCATTTTTACACGCTACATTTTAATATTTTAGCACGCAAGAATTACGTTATGATTTATGTAGTTTATTGTTAAGAGTTTTACAAAATTTATTAATCAAAATTTATAAATAATTCAGTATTATAATTTATAAATTATTTAATGTAAAGGAATTGTTTTTAATTTATAGAATATTGCAATAATGCAATTCCATTCCGTACAAATTGACAAAACTACGAGTACCTGGGGCCATGTTTTCGTTCAATGGTAAATTTTCCAACATTCCTCCAAGGCGGACAGCAGGGGTCACGCAGCATTAGCGAAACTTTGCTTACAGGCTCGTTTTCCCGAAATTTGTTTTTTTTTGGCTACCACTAAGCAGCTCTTCAACTCAATTTTGCTTCTCCACTGTCCTCTATGGTGTGGAAATTTGAGGTATGAAGAATTCGGAGCTAAGCTATATAGTACCTTATATGACTCGAAATAAGCATAGATCATGCTAAGCTTTCAGTGACAAAACTTGCTTACACATTTCACTCAGACTTCTTGGAGTCCAAAAGGTAAACTTGATCAACGCCGCATACACGCAACTCTGAGACGCAGCGCGATCTGAATCAGATCAATGAATTGCTCTCGTCAGTTGGTCCCTCCTGTTGTACTCAATGAATCAATCAATCGTTTTATTGACATTCGGCAAGGCTACGGTCAACAGGGTCATGTAATCGTAGGTGTGACAATTATGAAGAGTATTAGAAAGTTGGGTAACAAACTTAGCATTGTTGTTTGAAAGAATACCTGTGATTTAAGATAAAATAAAAGTTGGAGCGAAATAAATAAAATTGTGGTTTAAAATTAAAGTTGGAATTAAAGTTAAATTAAAATTAAATTAATTTAGGAGATTTTTCATGAGATTTTGGGAGATTTTTCATCTTCAGCTTGCTTGCTTCCAGATAGTTGTTTTCAATTTGTCTTTTTAACACAGGCTTTACTACAAAGGAGTCGTGGAGTTTTCATCGTAGAGTTTGTATTTCTATAAGTATGAGGGTTAGGCAGTGACCTCCACTGCCTGACCTCATATGAATAATAAAAAGGGCAAAACGGGTACTTAAGAGGGGCACTGTGACCCTTGGCTGGGTTTATTGAAACCCACAAAACATTATCCTAAGGCCCTCTAGGGCTAACCTAAATATATGGCCTAAGGGCCTAAAAATACTATGCCCTTAAGGGGCTAAAACTAGAGCTAGGGACGACGGCGACGGCAGCGACGAAGGAGACAGGGGGAATGCGTAACGAGGCAAGTGACATTTCCAGGTCACGGCCAATCCCTGGTTGTAGCAGATCCCAAAATGTCTATCGCCTCTCCGAGGCAAAGGGGTAGCCACTCCAGGCTAAGGGGTAGCTGACCTTTGACCTCGAGGGTGATGGTGACACGGTAGGCATCCCGGACGATGGAGAAGGGTGGGAGCCACGGCGGAAGGCTTATTTTTATTCTTGCAACGGCCAATTGACCACAGGGGGCTGAAAATTTTCTTAAAGGAGCTTTGAAGTACAATACTCCTAGACCTAACATTACAAGACTGTCTTTGCTGGCAATATATATTTCATATATTATTCCAGCTAT
>JAQFYP010000748.1:0-19803 GCA_034694865.1 Bilobella braunerae | reverse complement strand
TCCATTTTTGCTGTGATTAACTAAAGCAATGCTATTTCCTGATAACTCTAGTGACACGTCTGTTCTCTTCAGCGTCTGTTGAGCCCCTAATGGAGTAGAGAAAGCAACGTTTTAGCCCTTCCGGAATTCAAGTGGAGAAAACAGGAAATCATCAATTCTCAACGGAAAATATTACTTTGAAGTTTTACTTCCGGCGGAAACTCATTAGTATCTTTTTGTTAACCTAAAAAGGGAAAAAAGTTATTCTTGAGCTTTCACTTATCATGCGCTGAAAATTTGAATCATACTTTTGTAACTGCTTAGCAAAAAGAACAACCCGTTATAACGGACAGTTTGTGTTATAATTAATTTTATGGTTACTAATCAATATTACAATTGTACTATACTATAATGTTTATGATATTTAATAATATATTCAATCCTCTGATCAGAATCATTTAGTTTACAAGAACTGAATATAAATCAAAATTTGAATAAACTTGCTTGTCTTAGTAAGTATAACACAATGAACTAATTCTCCTTTTTCCTTTCTGTATTTTTTTCTGCTAACAATTTAAAACTTACGGATACAACAAGACTCCTCGAAATCAATAAAATATTAGAATTTAAGGCAGGATTATCTTTTAAACAAATTTAGATTCAATTTTATTAACTACTAAAAATGAATATGTGAAGTTTTCTTTTGCTAACTCTGTTACATAGTCACCACAAAATAAGTGAAGCTATTAGCTGTTTTCTGCAAGCTCATATAACATTCTAAAAAAATGACAGCAAATACGATTCAATAGACAATAGTTCCTGTGTGAAAAATTGTCAGGTTAGGTTTAAGTAATCGTCAATAATTATTTAATGACCCATTTTTTCAATTATACAAAAGCAAATTTTTAGTTTAACATTTTTATGACAAAGGTTTTTGATAACTTAAGTCGCTTACATTTAGTTTCTTTTCTGCTATTCTTGATGAAATTCGATTGTGCTCATTGCAGTACCTTTTTTGCTGTTAGGGTAAATTTTGCTGTAAAAACAACTATTCTACTAATAGCTCGAAGAGAGTATTTTTTATTTATTACATCAAAATCCCCGATCCTAAGTGCCACAGGTTGCAATGAGTTTAAGTATTTTGAAGTCAATATTTTATCTGCTCTAGTCTTTGGATGAGAATTTCTTTTCCATGATGCCACCAATTTTTTCGAATTTTCCGCGATTCCACCAATTCTATCGAATCAAATGATCATGAAAAGTGTAGTATAGAAAGAGAGCATTGCACAAAATATAATAGTGATGTCTATGCTCCGAATATGTATTAAAGTAAAGTTGCATAAAATTATTAGGGAAATTCCACATAGAGTAGCCAGTGGCATTAAATAGTCGCGAAATAAACAATTTGAATGAGCGTACAAAATTATCAAACAGCGATAACGGAATATTTCCTGTGGCGACAGTGTGACCATCGGGAGTCTGTAAAGTAAAAAAAATAATAATTAAATAAACATTGTGCACAATTTTTGACCTGATAATTTTAATTTTTTAGTTGACATCCAATTAGCAATTACGTCCAGACGTGGGGCTTGTGAATTTCAATAATTGATGCGTTATGTCGGAATTAAGTAGAACATTGGTATAAGGCATCTATACTTTTTACAGTTTCAAATTTGATCTATTTTTTTTACTACAGCCTGATATGACAATTTTTGCTTTGACATGATCAACCAACTTTGTAGAAAGCTTTTCAACAAGATAGAAACTTACAAGGTAAGCTCCCCTAGTGAGCCCTGAGTTGAGATCTAACATATGCCCACACTTCATTAGTCCCCTCTTTGGACCCACTTTTTGGAAAAAATATTCTGTCAAACGCACAATTTTAAAAATGGCGTCGATTTTTAAAAATGTGTTTTGGGAATTTTTGTAAAAGTTTCAAAGGAGGGAGTAAGTAAAACCCCAAATTTTACAGCTAAAATCCCATAAGGATTTCAAAACAAAATACAAAATCAGTTGAATTGTTCAACGCTTAAACTCGGAACTATGTCGTAGTACTAGAAAAACAACATTTTGGCAAATGTAAGCGTATTCTTGCGTTAGCAAACTGAATTTGGTGAAAATATTTAAATCAAAGTGTTGAATAACTTATGAATAACTGGCGATTTTCTGAAAAGTGGTTATTTTTCGTTTCTCAAATAAGTCGCCAGTTTTTAAAAATATCGGCACTTTTTTGGTTTTCTAGATTTTCGACAGCCGGCGAGCTTGAGGAATTTAAATTGTTGAATATGGAGAGGAAACTGATTTTCCATTTATTTTTAAATCCTGATAGGATTCTAGCTGTAAACTTTGAGGTTTTATGTATTCCCATTTAGAACTATTAAAAAAAATCCCAAAACGCGTTTTCAAAAACGACGGCATTTTAAAAATTGTCCGTATGACACGATTTTTTCCAAAAAAAAAATTGGCCCAAAGAGGTTACTAATAAAGTGTAGGCATTTGTCGTACCGGAAAATGGGGTTAGGTTAAGGAACACTTTTGGGCGTTTTTCTTTAATTCAGCTGTTGTGTTTTGCAATTAAAATTAATTGATTAGCGCACTTTATGTCCATAAATAGGATTTAAAACTAGTGGTACTACGTTCCCATAATGCCTCAACGTTTCACCGTATTAAATTAAAAATGACGCTGTTCCTTATAACCCTTGGACGGGGTTATAAGAAACAGTAAGGATTTCAAGCGTCCGTTCCGTATTTACGTCAGTCACGGGTAATAAGGAACAGGAATTATACGTTTAAAGAGGTTGTCTTGCAATATTCAGTAAATAAACGTTATAAATTCGTCGATGAGCAGCATTCCAAAGGTTTTTATTATTTTTTTAGATTATCTGAGTTTTACTATGAGTTATAATGAGAATTTCGATCGTCTATCGATGGAACAATGCTTGATTGAGATATTAAAAATATAGATTAATTTCTTTGATACTTTTACACCTTCCAAATGCCTGTTTCTGTAAAATCCGTCGTTTTTTGTTTTCCCAAAAAAGGAAAAAATTGTCACATTTTTGCACATTATTTTAGATTGCAGGCGAACTAGTAATGTAATAAATGGTCTGAAACCTATTGTATTTACGTAAGCCTAAATGTAATGATTTATGGTAAGCACTGCCATCAATACTTTCAAACACTAAAGTTGCAGCTTAAAGTTTGACCATGTAATTTTTTGATAAGTTGTTAATCCTGAGTTTCCAACCGGATTTCGGACGAATTTCTGGGAGTTTTTGTTCACTTTTATAAACATTACTTCAGAAATACAGTTTAGAATCAATATCCATGCCCATGATACATGTTTTTAAGTACCTCTGACATATCTGAATACGGAATTTTCCGTTGCTTATTACCCCGGCGTTCCTAATTACCCTATTTTACGGTATCTCAACTCAGGCCTCACTTGAGGAAATTACCTTGTTAGCTAAATGAAATCAATCCGTTCAATTATAATAAGGGGTAAGTTGAACGGATAGTCGAACCTGAGGTTTCGTAAGATGAAAAGTGTTCCAAGAACTTGCGCGGTAACAACATTGACGATGGGTACAACTGACCAGTACATACTCGTGAAGAAAGCAACAGTTGGAAACGCAAATAAAACTTTAGTATTGGAGTCTACTGGTTGCTTGAGGGATGATGTTAGGAACACTTCAAACTCAGGATGTCTCCAAAAATAAAGCGTGTTTACGATATCAAATACAACGCATGCTGCAATAGAAGCTGTTGTTATTAAAGCACAAATTTGTATCCAACGCGCCTCAAACAGAGCAAATTGTTTATCTATATATAAGAAATACATGCCTCATTAGTACTATAAATAAAACGCAGTGGTCGTCAGACGTCCGGTAAATATTTCTGTAAATGTGTTATATACAGCAACTTTGGATATGTCCTAATGGTGAGAAAGGTCGCTAACTATTCGAAAGGTCGCGCGTTCTATTCCTACAATTTTCAATTTTGATTTTTATTTCTTTTTGAAATTCGCCTATATCCTGGTCAACATAATTCCTTGAGAACTAGTGAGTGGGGAAGGATGGTTTTCGGCCTGTGAGTTGACTTGGAGGTTCTGAGGAGGGAGGCCAAAGCCTTTTTGCTGAACAGAAGATGTGGGGTCGACCACCGAGGAGTATCTGCTTAGGAAGAGGCCGAACCCTGTTTTTCACATACCGGCCCGAGCCCACTTTCCACGACCGCGACTTCCCAACGCTTCCACTTCCACGCCAACTCCCACCTTTTTTTTTGCTGTGCTGCTGCCGAGATTCGAACTCGACACCTACCCAAGTTAGTACAAGGGTCCTAACCCCACGGAATACGGGCTCCCATTTTCAATTTTTCTTTTAATTTAAAAAACGATAAACTTGTATTGACTGAAGATCATCGTCCGAATAACTCTAATTCTTAAGTTATTAGTAAATTGTTGTTAAAAACCCAATTGAACTTAATTATACATATTTTTTTTAAATTATTACTTAATTGTAAATGATTTTAAGTGCTCTGAAGCTATTTACATCAGCTTTACATAGCTTCAAAGCGATTCCTAATCAGTTATTTGTGATTCACAGTTTTACGTTAACAATGATTATTTTTTGAAAATGGGGTTTTAAAACTATTTAAATCGCTGAAAAATGATACCCGTTGATTGTGATTAGGAGTTAACAACAGTTGTCGTGTGGATATTGAGTTTTAAATAAATTAAGATAAAGATGTTCTTACATATGGTGAAGCTAACTTTGTATTAGCAGATCAAACCGAGAGCACAAAACTGAAAAAACCAAAACCGCGAAACCTAAAATGTAAATACTAAAACCGAGAACAACCAAAAAGCGAAAAACCCAAATTATGGTTCTGGTCGTTGGCGGTATTGGTATACATGGTTGAAGTTTCTCGGTTTCACTTTTATCCGTATTGAAATAGAACCTCGTTAACTAAACGTGATAAAACAACAATTAAGTTTAGAAAATGTGTTTCTCATGCATTGGGGAATGCAGATGAACGGTTCGGTACACTGATGGTAAAGACTTTACTATTTATTTTTGGACTAAAAAAATCCGTACAAAAACTAAGCGAAGATTTAATTTTTTTTTAAATAACTGGAAAATTCTGGCACAAAAAAATGCAGGGTAGTACTAAAGGGTACTTGCCTCTTATGACGGATTTGTTAGCTTGATTTTTTTTTATAATCTCACGTAATTCCAACATTCACTTAACTAGCGTAACTACTCGATCAAAAACCAAATCGCCGATTTTATATCCTCAAAAAGAGCAGTCAAACAATTGTGTGAACAATTTACTTCTAGAAAAGTAAACATCGGTGTAGTTTTACAGTCTTTTACGCATACTAAAATTCCTAGATTTATGTACAAGAGGTACTCTGGTCAAAAAGTCAAATAACTATTCAATAATAAATATGCAGAATATATGACATTTGAGTAACAAAAATCACCCTGCACGTATGAGTTGCAGAAGAAATTATACTAGTTAAAAATTGAAATTTGTAGAAATGAGTTTACCTCGAAAGTTTACATAGAACTTGAGAAAACGGTTAAAACATAGAACTGCCTCTGCTGCTCCGTGTTGGAGTAACCAACATCGGATGAATACACATACGGACAATGTCGAGATGCCGATTGCGTGGAGCACAGCATGTTTGAGTTGATTAGTGATATTAAGGTAATCTTTACTAAAAATGCGGCGGAAGTTAAACAAAATGTACCCGACATATAAAAACCATACTACATAAAGGAATCTCAATTGATTCGCCAGTCTGCCTCGTTTTGGAATTTCGAGGATTGATATGAATGTATTCCATTTAACAGGAAGCATTCCCAAATTAAATAGAATGTTGGAGACTACCCGAATGATGTCGAATAGTAATTGTGTTTGTGTTGCTTTCATTTTTGCAACTAATGCTTTCTTTTGTTTTTGTGGATGAAAATATTTAAAATATTGTCGAAAGCCAAGAAAACTTACCTAACTTGAAAACTAATAAGCTTCAAATTAAAAGGCTTTTGTAATGATTACACAAATTTAAGTAAATGACCATTGTGAGTCCTTGAGCTGAATAAGGAACTACAATAATCAATAAGAGGTTTCCGTTGAATTAATTTATTAACTTAACTCTCAATTACGTTGACCTGAAACATTTCCTATTGCCCTTCTTTTGGAAAGGTAGGAAATTAGAAATTACATTCTCTAAAAAATTTTTTGCCTGCCTAAAACTCTAAACAATGTAAATTTTAAGGCACAATTTTTAATTTTTTGTATTGGCAATAAGACAAATAAATGATGAAAGGCAAGGTATTCCGAGACCGGTTTGTCTGCAAATGTCAAAATCAATTCTCTGAATTCAACATAAAAAAAATAACTACTGGAATATATTCTTATTTATTAAACGCAGTGATGATTTGTCAATTTTGTTGTGTTTTTGGTAATTCACAACAATACTCTTTGAGTATAATTGTGCTAAGCTCGAACACCGCGGGTTACAACACAACCACTTTCATCCTTTTTCACTTTTTCTTACTATAACGAATACTTTAACTATACAAAATGTCTGAAGGTGGTTAAACTCAAATGATTCAGACTAACAATAACTTAAATTATGAAAATTATAACTTATGTAATCTGGGGTTATTAGTACGTTAAAGCTAACTATACAACCTCCTAGTTTAAAAGCAATTCATAATAACTTATTGTGATTAATAAATAACCACAATTAAGTTTTTAAAAATATGTTTGTATATAATGAGGGGATTATTAGTACTATGCTGCAAAGGCCCGTTGTAAATACATTCCACAGTTTGCACACTTCTTCATTGTTTGAACCCAAGTTCACCCATTTCCTGTTGTTGACGAGGGCAATGTGTTGTTGTGATACAGCCACAGTTGAGCTATCCTGGTTACAATATACTTTGGGAACGTTTTCATCAATTAGAAGTTAGGTGAGTAACGGTTTCTCGTAAGCTCATGGAACTGGATTGTTTCACACATGCCATAAGAATTCTGTTTTGTTCGGAAATGCAAGTTCGTGCGATTTATGCAACCACAGCCACAACTGGTATATTTGCATGAAGTATTGTCTCCATTGGGAGCACTAGTTTATTATCGATGTCACCTCCAAACGAAGCTTTTCCCAGGAATCGTAATGGAACAACAAGAGGAGCCGACGCTACTGCCGCTAGTGAAGTTTAGCTACTTTAAAATTGTTAGCTTAAGTGCCAGTTTCGAGACGCAAGACGTTAAAAAAGACACGGCAGGCCAAATCATCTTGTAACGCTTCCGTACATTTTCTCAAGCACTCGGTTTCGCCTTGCGGAGTATAAACAGTGGCAGTTGCCTGAAAATATAGTGCCCAAAACGCTTATAAATTTTGTGGATACTCCACAGTTTGACAAGGTACTCCAGCAGTACATACTAGTACTTACTAGGTCATAACTAGGAGTCAAAAACTTGTTTTCAGTTAACGATGCTGACCAGTAACGACTTAACGTTCTAACGATTCTAAATGGTTTTTAGAGAACTGCACTCAGATAGTATCTTACCAAGAGTGCTCTCCAGCAAATTTTAAATAGGTGTGATCTGCAATGCTTTTCCCGCGTGTATGGTCAAATTGGTGCAAAATACACTCCAAGGCCCGTCAAACAAAACAACCCGCTTGTCTGCCTAAAATATGTTACTTTCCATTTTTAGATTCCAGAAGATAGAAAAACAAAGTTTATTTAACTTACAAATAAGTAAACTTATCCTAGACGCTTCAATAATCTTATGAGCATGGCAGTCAATATGCTTGTCGGGTTGACCTTAAATATTAGATATTCATGAACTTTATTACCAAACAAATCAGTCCGAGAACTCATACTTCTTTGAAACAAAAGGATTTAATATTTAAACTTTCCTAAATTCTTTAACCGAACAAAATTAAAATAAACTAGCAATAAGAAAACAAAAATTTTGGTGAATTTGTATAATGGAAAACATCACAGTTCAAATAAAGTATTTGCCGTGTCATAATGGCGGTAAACGCTAATAAATCGTGCTTTGAAATGTAAAATTCCGATTTTTAATCTGCAACGTGTTCGCGCAAATGAAACTATTTATATATTAGTAGAATAGAACTAAATTTGCTCTACCTGTAACCAAAAAAGAATTGACAAATCGATAAAAATTTGAACTGCATTTGCCACTCCATTCTCCAGAATCAACCAGTGAACTGATACTGATCGTTTCGATAGTCGAGTAAAGTATCTTTTGGATGCAGTAAGTAATGTTTATTTGAGCCTTAAATATGCAATTTTGGTCATAGTTTAATAAAAATGGAAAACCATGTCCATGAAATTGAAGTGAGTCCTTCAAGGCTACTTTTATAGTTAAACTTCAAAATAATACAAAAAAAATTTTTTTTTAACCATTTTTCATTGAATGTGTTAAACCTAATTAAATTGCATTAGCTTTATTTCAAAATCTTTTTTGTTGTAAGGGTAAATTTAGCTGTAAAAACAACAACTTTGCTTATTATTCGTAGAGAGTATTTCTTGTTGATTACGTCGAAATTTCCCATTCTGACAACTACAGGATGCAATGAATTTATGTATTTCAAAGTCAGAACTTTGTCCAGCTTTGCTTCCCGTTGAGAATTATTTTTCCATGAACCAATCAATTTTTTAGATTTTTCTGCTATGTTACCTATTCTATCACTTCCAATTATCATAAACACCGTTGCGTAGAACGAGAGCATAGCGCACAATATAATGGTCACGTCCGAGCCTTGAATATATATTAAAGTAAAGTTTGATAACACAATTAGAGACATTCCAGTTAGAATTGCCAGTGGTAGTATATAGTCTCGGAGTAGGCAGTTTGAATGAACGTACATAATTTGAATGCAACGATAAGTGAAGATTTTGTTGTGCAGTGCATCTTGAGAGAGTCTGTTAAGCAAACGACGAAATTGAAAGTTTTCATATAATATTTTAATTAGATTATTTATATAGCTACAAAAAAAATATTTTAATGTTAAACAAAATATAATATGCATCGTAGGCATATATATTCTAAATATAGTTTTTAAAGGCAATTAAAGGTTTAGCTGGAATTATGAAGGGAAATTCGAGTTTTGAAAAAATTTAAACGTATTGTTTCTTAGGAATTTTTCCACGCACGTAAATTAGTTTGGTTACCTTAGCCCCTCATAATTTTGCAAAATAAAAAAGTTCTTGATTTTGTAGTGTTCAGTTTCTGGTAAAAAGCAGGATTAAGTATCATTGTAAAAATAAAAATTTATCTGTTAATCTATAAAAGTCTAAGGGAATTCCGGTTATGTTGTTCAGGTGGTCTGACTTGTTTGGATTTAAATTGTGAAAAATTCAATTTCAATTTCTGGTTGAAATTTGATTTGCTTTGGATACGACTCCTTCATTTGTGTTTTTGTTCGATAGTTCAAAATACAAAAGGATAAAAAACACCCAAAACTATAAATCGAACTCCCTTCTTTCTTATAAAAATAGAATTAGACGAGCGAGGTGTTTTAAGAAGGAAGTTTAATTGTAAAGAAAAAAAACTGCTCAGTTTTTAACAAAGCGAAAACAAGTGTTTTATCAAGAGCTAGGGCCACCAACGTGTTCGTCTGCCCTGCCGAGGTATGTTAGCAGACAAACCACATCTCATTTGCAAGTGTGACAATAAAAAATGGTTTTCGAAAATAAGATTGTGACAAACAATTAAGGTCACCGTTGAAGATCAAATTCATTTACGGAATATTTACGCAATGTATGTTTGCCGTAATGTTTTATACTATAAGTAGCCACAAATAATCAAAACCATTATATATGTTAATCATTTCTTAGTAAATTCAAACCTGAGCATTCTTAAAATGAATAGTGTTCCAAGAACTTGTGCGGTAAAGACGTTAACAATGGCAATCATTGGCCAATATACACTTATCAAAAAAACATTATTGAGAAGGGCAAATAGTACTTTGGCATTTGTATCAACAGGTTGCTTGAGAACTGATGTAATATACACTTCAAACTCAGGATGTCTCCAAAGGTACACCGTATTTCCGACATTAAGCATAATACTTCCGAAAATAGAAGCTGGTGCCATCAAACCACAAATTTGAATCCATCGCTCGTCAGAAAGTGCAAACTGTTTGCCTAGTTATGGCAACAACGTCTCTCAACTTATAGGTCAAATTTGATGATACAAAATTAATTTTACCTTGAGAGGCTGCATAGAATTTGACAAATCGGTTGAAATATAGAACTGCGTCTGCGGCTCCGTATCGAAGTAACCAAAACCGAATAAATGTTGGCAAGGGCAGTACAAACACATAAATTGCATGTAGGAAAGTGTGTTCAAGTTGCTTAGTGTCAATATAGAATTCTTTATTTAAAATGCGCCGAAAACCAAAGAAAATATAGCCGGTATATAAAAACCAAGCGAGATGGAGGAATCTTAAGTTGTTGGTTATTGTGCCTCGTTTGGGAATTTCGAGAATTGACAGCTTCGTATTCCATTTAACAGGAATAATTCCGATATCAAATAGAAAGTTGGAGACATTCTGAATGTTTTTGAAAAGTATCTGTGTTTGTTCTACTTTCATTTTTTTTACCAGGGAACTAGTTCTTTCCGATGGTGGACATATTGCAACTAGTGATCAAAACTACGCCTAATTCTAAGTCTCTTCACCCGCTATACATGATACAAGTCATGTTATTACCATGTTTGTAATGATTGCATAAAATTACATTAAACAATATCACTTAGCTAGGATAAGGAAGTTGTCCACAAGGCTGAAGTACGGTTTGGTTTCCCTGATTAGAATATCAGCTTTTTTTTATCTCAATTACGTGAAGGAAAAATTCTTCCTATGCTATTTTACTGTAAAAACAAAAGGAAGCTGAAAATTACAAGTCTTCAACCTTCGGTTTCCTAAACTCTTCTGGAAATTGTAACTCCTGAGTCGAGTATTTAAATTGGCAATCAGGATAAATAGGTAATAAAAATCCAAAGTATTGCCAGATAGATTTAGGTTGTAAAACCCCATTTTCTCAATTTGAAAAAATAACTGCTTCAATTTATTTTATTATATATAAAACTCTAGTGTTTATGGCATTAAAGTCGGGCCCATTACCATATGTAAAATGTACTTCGAATGTAGTAAAAATTTTCAAACATATTTTTCGAACAACTGTGTGTTTTTTCACATTAGGAAAAAATTAATTTTCGGCATTGCTATTATTCAGTACTCCAAACACGATTAGGCTTAAAAGCTATTTAATGATATACATCAAGGAAAACACTAATACAGAGGAAGAATTTAAAATCAGAAATACAAATTTACTACAAATGACAAACCAATTTTGAATCCATGCGCCATATACTAGTTTTGTGAGGTTTCAAAACAGATGGTTCGACTCAAATTGCCCAACTTACTTATGGGCCCGCAAGCACAGGATGGTTTCTTTGCCATCAGAATTTATTTTATTATGTTAATCATTTGAAATGTTCAATTCTGTGTTAAGTAAAAAACAAGACAGGTAGAGTTTGTCAAAGACATTCATGACTATTTGTTAGTAGACGACCTGATTGGACGAATTAAATATGTACTGAAGAAGGGAAACTAATTAAACTGTGACTCATTTTCTAGTGTTAGTGCATTGATAAAGAGTTTAGTGGGAGTGTTTGTAGAGGTAGGGGTGATAAATCAATTATACAGTAGGACTTCATTAGCTGATTTGACACGATCAATCGCTATAATTACAAATATTATTCAAAATAGTGTGAAAAACAAAGCAAAGATTACGGTTGGCAATAATGACCACCTCGCTGTCCAGGGCCTCTTTTTCCCCAGACCCACAAAAACTTGCACTTTGTCTTATGTTACCTTGAGGCGTTATAACTACAATCTTATCGTCTTTTGGCAATTTTATTTTGGGGCAATCGAGACCAGTACTTTTCTCAAAAGAGAAGCTGGATCTCGATCTCAGGTTGCCGGTAGAGAAGCATCGAGGGCTTAACCACCGGACAACTAGCCCCGTCTTTAGTAGGGATGTAGAAGTTGAAGAGGACGAAGCTCCGAAAAAATTCTTTTATCTTCTATCGCACAAAAAATTTCTGTACTACGTGCTAGAGGTAAGCACAATTTAATTCTTAAATTAAAACCAAAACTTTAAACCATAAGTTTACCTATCCTAGGATGGTTTGGATTACCTAGTTAGGAAATAATTGTTGCTAGCCAAACAAGAGTCACCTAGTTTAGTTTTAGATTCCGCGCCTTGCTGTCGTAGGATGGTATTGTTTTGCTAGTTTTTAGTATATTAACTGAAGTTATAGTGTAGTCATCTTGCAGCTCCTACACGTACACTACACGATAGTAATAGTACAGCTCACGATATTCATTCTGCAACTCAGTTTCGTCTTAGGTTATGGTTAAAAAATTACAATATTCTCTGTACTTTGACATATTTTTTTTTTATTTTCTAGCACTAATGAATAACTTCACTATTCTAAATCTGAGGGCAAAAGCAAACTGTAATATATGTCGCTCGCAAGATTGGATTCAGGATGTTAATAATTTAAATCCCATATTCCAGACATGAAAAAAACCGTTGCTAAACTGCTAACCTAATTTCTTTTTTTTTAAATGATGAAGCGGTAACCTGGCATACCGGTGGTGACGTTTTAAGTTACTGCCTTTTTTCATCATCCAAAATTACCGCATCACTCTAGTTCTAAATGAAAGTAAATCGTCAAGTTACCACATCAGAACGCTAAAATTAATTTAGGAGGTGAAGTGGTAAGTTGACACATCACCACCACTGTGTCAAGTATTTTGATAGCGGAAGACAAAACCATACAAGTTGGCTTTATAAAATAAAGTTTTTCGCAAGTTATAATTGCGATAAACGTTCATAAGTGAACAACACATAGCGCAAAATAAAGTCGTATACATTTAAATGTAAAATTGCCATTTCTAATCTAAAATATGTTTGTACAACTGGAAGTAGTCATATAGAGGTAAAAGTAGACTACATTTATTCTACCTTGCAAACGAAGATTGAGCCTTACAAATCAATTAAAAAGTGGAACTGCGTTTGCCTCTATATTTCGGTACCAATGAAGAGAGACTGAATGTTACGATAGTGTTTTACTGATGAATTATTCACAGTTTAACATGTCACATGTTTATGAAAATGCATTGTGCCCTTAAGCCTACACTATTAGGTAAATTTAAAAAATCTGCAAAACCAATTGATTTTTATTTACCGTTTTCCATTGAATATGTTAAACCTTTTTAAATTGCATTAGCTTTATTTCAGAATCCTTTTTGTTGTTAGTGTGAATTTAGCTGTAAAAACAACAACTTTGCTTATAATTCGTAGAGAGTATTTCTTGTTGAACACGTCGAAATTTCCAATCTTGACGACGACAGGATGCAATGAATTTATGTATTTCAAAGTCAAAACTTTGTGCAGCTTTGCTTCCAATTGAGAATTATGTTTCCATGAAGCAATCAATTTTTTTGAATTTTCTGCTATGCTACCAATTTTATCAGTTCCAATTATCATAAACACTGTTGAGTAGAAGGAGAGCATAGCGCACAATATAATGGTCACGTCTGAGCCTTGAATATATATTAAAGTAAAGTTCGAAATCACAATTAGGGACATTCCGGTTGTAATTGCCAGCGGTAGTATATAGTCTCGCAGTAGGCAGTTTGAATGAACGTACATAATTTGTATGCAGCGATAAGTGAAGATTTTGTTGTGCAGCGCATCCTGAGAGAGTCTGCAAACCAATAGTTAAGCAAATGACGGATTTAAAAGTTTTCATATGAAATTTTAATTAGATTATTTGCATAGCTACAAATTGAAATAATTTAACGTTAGACAAAATATAAAACACCGTGTTTTTTTTTTACAAAAACTGAACATCCTGAATTGTTTCTACAGTCAATTAAATGTTTAGCTGAAATTATGAAGGGAAACTTGAGATTTGAAAAAATGTAAACGTATCGTTTCTTTGGAATGTCTCCACGTACGTAAATTAGGTTGGTTACATTTGCTTCTCATAATTTCGCAAAATTAATAAGTTGTTGATTTATACAACGGTATATATAATGTATTGTTAAGTATCATTATAAGAATAAAAATCTATCTATAAATTTGTATAAATTTAAGGGAATTACGGTAATGTTGTTTAGGAGGTTTGCTCTTGTTTGTTGAATTGTTTGGATTTAAATCGTGAAAAATTCAATTTCAATTTCTGTTTGAAATTTGATTTGCGCCGGATAAGACTCCTTGATTTGTGTTTTTGGTTCTATACTTAAGGACACCAAAGGTTTAAAAACACCCAAAACCATAAATCAAAATTCCTTGTTTTTTTTATTGTTTTTTTTTTTTTTTTATAAAAATTGGAATTTATTAGGCAAACTAGTTGTTTAAGGAAGGAAGTTTAGTTGTAAAGAAAGAACTTCTCAGTTTATGACAAAGCGAAAGCATTTGTATACCACAATTATTGCAAGATGCAAAAAAGTAAGAGCTAGAGCTATCAGAGAATTAGTTTTTCTCGGCCGAAGTATGTTAGCGGACAAACATTTCATTTGTAAGTGTGACAATAAATGGGTCACCGTTGAAGGTCAAATTTATTTTGACAAGAATAGGAAACTGACATCTTGCCGTCTAAAACGTAATTAAAATTTTGGCCTAACTTTTATAAAAAATTTATGTTTGGCAACACAAATACTGAATTCAAACCACAATGTCATTATTCGTTTTTAACAACTAACTGTAAGTGTTAAATGTAAACGTACATTTCTTAATAAAAATTGTTAAACACGGTGCCAATTTAGAAATTGTTGAAAAAATAGGAACCTCTCTCAAAGACTGTAACTGTGATACGCGTACTGACTGGTACTACAAACAAAATTGTTGTCAAGATCATAATTTCTAACTTGAGAGTTTAATAGCTTATTGTAATCTCAACTTTAAAAAGTACTATAAAAGTTATAAGTTAGTTTACTTAAATTAAGTTTTTTTTTCATGCACGGGCTGGAACATTTACGCACTGTATGATTTGCCGTATTTTTTTTTACTATAGGTGGCCACAAATAATAAAAAAAAACCTTAACATTAACATTAACATTTATTAAAAACTATTGATAATTGATGTTAATTGATAATAAGAAATCAGTTCTTAGTAAATTCAAACCTGAGCATTCGTAAAATGAATAGTGTTCCAAGAACTTGTGCGGTAAAGATATTAACGATAGCAATCATTGGCCAATATACACTAGTAACAAATATATTACTAAAAAGGGCAAATAGTACTTTGGTATTTGTATCAACTGGTTGCTTGAGAAATGATGTAATATACACTTCCAACTCAGGATGTCTCCAAAGGTACACCGTATTTCCGATATTAAAAATAATGCATCCGAAAATGGAAGCTGGTACCATCAAACAACAAATTTGGATCCATCGCACGTCTAAAAGTGTACGGTGTTTACCTACAATGTGTCTCAACTTTTAGGTCAAATTTGATAGTACAACATCGATTTTACCTTGAGAGGCTGCATAGAATTTGACAAATCGGTTGAAATATAGAACTGCGTCTGCGGCTCCGTATCGAAGTAACCAAAACCGAATAAATGTTGGCAATGGCAGTACTGACAAACAAATTGCATGTACGAAAGTGTGTTCAAGTTGCTTAGTGTCAGCAAAGTATTCCTTGTTAAAATTGCGCCGAAAACAAAGGAAAATGTACCCGGTATATAAAAACCAAGCGAGATGGAGGAATCTTAAGTTGTGCGTGATTGTGCCTCGTTTGGGAATTTCGAGAATTGACAGCTCCGTATTCCATTTAACAGGAATAATTCCCAAATCAAATAGAATGTTGGAGACATGTTGAATAATTTTGAATAGTAACTGTGTTTGTTTTACTTTCATTTTTCTATCCGGGATCTAATACGTTCCAATGGTGGACATATTGTGACTAGTGTTCAAAAGTAAGTGTAATTCAAAGTCTCTCCATCCGGTATACCTGACACAAGTCATGTTATTACCAGTTTTGTAATGATTGCATAAAATTACATTAAACAATATATTTAAGCCTGGAGAAGAAACTTGTCCACATCAAAAGGTTGAATTCCTGTTTGGTTTCCCTTATTATAATTTCAGTTTTTTTTCTCAATTACTTTAACAAAAAATACTTCCTATGCATTTCTACTGTTAAAGTACGGAAACCGCAAATTACCAGTCTTCAACTTTTGGTTACCTAAACTCTTCTTTGAGTTATGTATTTAAATTGGCAATAAATCGGATCGGAATAAATAGGCAACAAAAATCCATAGTATTGCCAGATAGATTTAGGTCGTAAAAGATTATTTTCTCAGTTTAAGAAAATAACTACTGCAATTTAATTTATTATATATCAAATTCTAGTGTTTATGGCATTAATTTGTGGCCCTTTACCTTATTTAAAATGTACTTCGGACGTAGTAGAAATCTTCAAACATTATATTTTTCAAATAGCTGGGTGTTTTTTTCACATTAGGGAAAATTAATTTTCGGTATTGCTACTATTCAGTACTCCAAACACGGTTAGCCGTCAAAGCTATTTAATCCTACACATCACAGAAGAACTTATACAAAGGAAGAATTTAAGTTCACAAATACAAATTCATTACAAATGACAAATCAGCTTTGAATCAATGCGCCATATACTACATTTGTGAGATGGTTACACTCAAATCGCCCAACTAACTTTTGGGCTCGCAAACTGGTTGGTTTCTCTGCAAGCAAAAGGTGCTTTATTATGTTAATCATTTGAATAGATCCATTCAGTTTTAAAACAATACAGGAAGAGTTTGTCAAAGATATTGATGACTGTATCTTAGTCGTTGCCTTGATTGAACGAATTAAATATGTACTGAAAAAAAAACCTAATTAAACTGTGACCGATTTTCTAGTGTTAATGCATTGATAAAGAGTTTTTTAAACCCACAGTACTCCACACATGTTGACGAACCCTTAGTGGAAATTTCAAAAATAAAAATAAAGAGTTTTTTGAGAGGGAGTGTTAGGTTAGAGGTGATCAAAATCATAAACCATTAGTTCTTTTTGAGTTCACAATCAATCGTTATAATTATAAATATCATTCAAAATAGCGTGAAAAACAGAGCAAAAATTACGATTGGCGTTGTTAAACATTTCGCTGGCCAGGGCCACTCGCTCCTCAGTGCCAAACAACTTGCTTTACTTCTTGCTCTGTATCAATTTGGGGCGTAATCTTTCTAAGCTTCTTAATTGGAAACTTTTTACTCATATTTTAGAAATAATAAAATGCATTTTAGTGCTAAAATACTGTGGCAGATGCTGATGTGTGATGTTGAGTAGTGAGGAAATTTGATATCTTATGAGAACGAAGAATACGCCTTCAATCTAAAATCTTGTTAATAGTATTAATAATTTTCGTATTTAGTTCTGTGTATTAATGTGATCCACTTGTTACTATACTTATTTTACGCTAGCCAAATGAGCCCGTCCTAGAACAGAAGGATTTTAACTTGAATTTGTTCGTCCTCTTGTCCTAGGAGGACAAGAGCTCATTTGTTTTGTCTTGACTATATTAAATTCTAATATGAAATTAGCCCTGCTGGGCAGCACTACTTTGTTGCATGATTTCATTTTACTTGAAAAAAAAAATCATTTATAACAAAGATTTAGTCCATATCTAGCGCTGGATGAAAGTGTAGATGAGCTTTTGTGATATCAAAGCAAAAGGAAGATCTCTTTCTGAAGGCCCTTCCTGCTTGGCTTCTAAATTCATACTGTGAGTTGTGGCAGATGCGTCTTCCGTTCACTCCCTCAATGCAACTCAAAAAACACACCCTGGGTAAAAGCAACTTACATGTAAAATACAATCTTCCCTTTCCTCACTACCCCGCCCCATTTAGTTGTAATTTTATCTAATATTACATGAGCGCGTGACATAATTGTAATATAGTTTGTGCTCGAGTGTTCAGTACACCAGTGACGAAAATTTGAATGTCAGTGGTCTCTGTCAGGAATATTATACCGATAACGCGTTGTTGTTGTTCCGAATCTAGCTGCCAAAGGCAACAAATTTTTTCCTATCTCCAATAGTCAAAAGACTGTTGAATTAGATATTAATTGTCTAAAAAAGTTTAATTGCTTTGAAAGGTGACACTTTCAAATTTACCAGCATTGCATTAGAGTTATAAAATTATTGCTTGTAAAAAATTATGGCGCGTGAGTCATCACGCGCCTTTTTTCCGTAAACGGAATCACGCTTACACAGTTTTAGCATCTACTCTAGGAAAAGCTTGTCTTCAGAATGTGTAAAATTTTTGAATACGTCTACATTAAAGTTTTTTTCTCTTATATGAGTGTTCAAAATTTAATTCTCTGATCTATAGCAAGTTATCACACGTTAATTGCCGTCGTACGGTGCCGAGCTTAATACATTTTATCCCAGCATAGACTTTCACGGCTAAGGGCCGGGGCTCGGCTCCGGAGCCGCGGCTCCAGCTCCAAATCCGGCTCCGGCTCCGACCAAAGGTGGAGCCGCTCCGCCTTGGCTCCGCTCCAGCTCCGGGTAGGGCCGGACCGAAAAATTTAGCTCCACTCCGGCTCCGGCTCTGGCTCCAAACCCATTTGGAGTAGGAACTGATTTTGCTGCTTTATGTCTCAAAAATTGAGAAAATGAATCTAAAATGGGGTTTCAAAAGCCATTTCATCATTGCTCTTGTAAATTTTGTGGCAAAAATTAACTTCGCAGTACAAATTTTACATATTTGTGAGAATTGTAAAATATTGTTTATTGTTTTTTATTAAAATCAAAGCAATAGAGCATACAGTTATTCCAAAACTAATACGGAAATGGTTACACACTCAACTGGAAATGCAAGTTTTGTTTAAAGGTTGCTTTTATCGCCTTTTCTACATATACTGTTGTACTGTTTGAAAAGGGTAATTATATTTCAAATGCTTAGACACCCTATGTAAATCAGCCAAAAAGATGTGTTAATTTTTTTGTGTTAAGCGACGTCATAGCGTAGATTAAAAATCTCCATGTGAGCATCGGCTACGAAGCCGCAGCTCCGGCTCCACTCTGGCTCCAACTCCAGCTCTGTGGGTTGCTGGAGACGTTCCGCCTTGGCTCGGCTCAGGCTCCGGGCTGGGTACGGAGCAAAAATATAGCTCCGCTCCAGCTCCGGCTCCGGCTCCACCCCGGAGCCGGAACCGTGAAAGTCTATCCCAGCTATTTGAACTGCTTTGTTTGTTTTTTCACCAGTTAGGATGTGAGTTCCAGCTGTGACGCCTTGATGCGCTTTGCGGAAGTGTAAATGGTGAAAACTATGTAAACTTTGCGGTGCATCTATTAAAAATGTTGTCGAGTTTCTACTTTTTAAACACAAATATTGATGCTTCACTGAGATAAACCGATACAATTTATTTTTGAATACATAAATAAGTGCTTTGTCCTTCTAACAGTATTTTTTTTAATTTCGTATATCTGGAAGATGTCTGGAGATTTGAAAACAGTGATTTATTTTGTATCACAGTAAGAAACTAGCTACAAACTGAGATTTTGCCTATTTTTCAATTTTCTGATTACCGTAACTCTTGGCGAAATTGAAATATAAGTATGAAGTATTTTTGGCTGAAAATGCTATTAACTAAAATGTTCCCTATATGTCACCATGCCATGTGAACCATACCCGACTCTATTTGGGTATGGTTTCATACTTAAGTATTG
>JAQFYP010000747.1:0-19812 GCA_034694865.1 Bilobella braunerae | reverse complement strand
TAAAAACGTAATCCAGTGAATTTTGAAGCCATCATTGGACTATCGATTTTGGTGAGCAAAATTCTTGACCCAAAAATACAAAAAATTCATTAAATTTTTTGCTCTTATGATTTCTAAAATTTATGAATTTTTTTTAAAATGATGAGACCGAGCATGATACAGCATAACTTGAATTTCTTCGAAAGTGGGACAAGGTTGCACTTTTAAACTTACGGAGAAAGCGAAGCCTACTAAATATTTCATGGCTTTCAATTTCAATAATACATAGTAAAGTCTCGAAATTTCAAAAAAGTTTCCTGCATTAAAATGAAATAAAGCAGAAGTTTTGGGGCATGCATTGTCGGTTTGGGGATATGTTGCCTATTTAGCTATGAAAGTGGGTCAGAGGGCGTGGCAACCAATGGTGGAGGAAGCGGGTCAGTGATTTTAAAAATGGCGGGATTTTGAGGGGAATTTGAATTAGGAGGGGATGCGGTTCCATTTCAAGTTTCGAACGTGAATACGGATGAGGCTTGAATTTGATTCGGAGCATGAACTTCCTACATTAGAACCACTTTCTCCTTCGTTTTGTTTTCATTTTCTTTTGTTTCACTTTCACTCGCCCGCTTTTGTTGTCTCCACAGATTTATGAATAGCGTCATCCGAGATTTACGTAAATGAACTTCCAAATTTCAAAGCCGTTGGATTTCCAAAATTTTGAAAAGCTTTTGAATTTTCAAAGTTGACTGAAGACAAAAGAGACTGAAATAATACGATGAAGATATGCCAGGAAGGTCTAATGGAAACCGTGCAACTTTCAATTTTGCTCGGAATTTTACGCGCTGAAATTTTATAATTGAACAAAATGTTTTCAAAATCATATTATAAAACTTATATACATAACTTTTAATTAATTAAAAGTATTTTTAATATTTTAAAGGTATTTTTCACTTTTGTTTTTATAAATGGTGTTCTGAACAGACTATAGGAGAAAGTGGTTGAAGTGGCATTTCCTTTTGTTTCTGAAATGGACGGACTTTCACTTGCTTTCACTTACAGAGCATTTATAAAAACTTTCATTTCCTTCGCCCTTTACACAAGGAGTGAAAGTTGCCCGCCAGAAGTGTTATTATTTTTTATTAACACAAAATTTAATACATTTTATGCAACACAGAGTGCTTCCTTTGTTTTCACTTTCACCACCAGACCATTGACCTTGGACACGGTTGACAATATTTTGGTAATTATTCAAAATTCTGAAATTCTTAATCATATGGTTATCTACGGACTCTAAAATTTTGACTTTCCCAATTTCCTACCTTCACTTTTCCAGTTTCTATAATTGAGATTGGAAAAAAAAATTAGAAAATGAGAAGTTTTATCAGATAATTTTAAAGGTAGCAGACGACCACACGGTAGTGAGTTTCATTCAACATTTGAACTACGGGCACCCATAAGGTTGCGTTAAGAAAACATTTTGTTTGGTCTTGATATTTTCTTTTGAGTAAAAAATTGAGGGACGTGAAAAGAGAATTTGGGGGAGTGATGAGTAGCGGAAGTTTTTGATTTATTGGGTGCGGAAGTGACTTGTTGAGAAAGTGGGGAAGACAGGAAGCATTTTGAACTGGAGAAAGCGAACCGGAGAAAGTACCACTTTCTCCAGCATATCTTGATTTGTCTTGAACCGTAGGAGTAGAAATTGCGCCGCTCTATGATACCCTGCGGTGCCGGTTAATAAAAACATATTTTCCAATAGTGTAAAACTAACCAATTGTACACAGTTTGAGAATATTTATATTTTACTAGTCAAGCGTTTCCTAGGAGAAGGGTACCGTAGACCTTTATGCCGTCAAAATATTTATTTTTACATAACAAAATCGCATTTTCCTTGTCTTTTGATGTCCATCTCTACTGCTCTCGACACAAACTATGAGTGAGTTTTTGTGCAACCGCACTTGTGTCCCGCCCGCTGTTCACGCAATTATAAGTTTCTTGAGCTTTTAATGCAAGAAAATATTTAGTCTTTAACTAAAAATTGGGACTTTCAGTACGAAAAAAAAAGTTGGATTTTTTTATTTACTATTTCCATTTGGTTAAAAAAGCTTTCAAAAACTTGTAAAATGAAATGTAAAGTAAGATGCTTGGCCTCTTAATTCATTTTTCGGTATTTCGGGGATGCTGGTAAAATGGACCAGAACGTATAAGATATGCAGTCGAAAACAGAGGATAAAGTCATTCCCCTTACTTTCTGACCATTTCAATCAATCTACCACTCTCCAGCCTCTACAGATTACATCTTTTCATGCTTAAGATGCTGGACCGCAGCATCCGCTCCGCTGAATTTAGTCCTAGAATGTAGACCTAAAATTCAAGCAGTATGCAGGCCTCATAATAGGTTTAGGCTGGAATTAGGCATTACAAAAATGGAGCAATACAGTTCTAGGCGGGTGATTCTCAAGAATCTACAACTTTATGAATGAGCTGCTCTAATTTTATTCAATAGTCGCAACAGCTCAGCATAATGAGAAAAATTCATTATCAACACACATTCTTCTTTTCTTAAAAAAGAACTTTGATTTCTTGATATTTTGTCGTAAAAGTAAATATTTTGTTTTAAATTTCCTTTTAATGGAATCTAGGTTAAATGATTTTTCATTGTTTTAAAACTGTGTTTTCAAAATTTTCAAAATCCATGTTCTCAAAATATTTGAATACTTGTATCTCACACGTAGCCTGGTCAATTCAGCTATTAAAAAAAACTAACAATGTCGCACACGTACCTAATAAGTAAATTCTGATGGGCTGAGCTTAAAATTTAGAGTATTTGGTGTTTTGGTTAAACACCAATAAAAATAAGAAGTGAAATTTTGGAAGACAAGAGACATAATATGAATTGATAATTATTTGCGATTGATGCAAAACGATGTCATGGTTTAAAAAGTGTAGATTATAAAAGTACCTTTCGAAATTTTGTACATGAGCGGAACATAGTTTTAAAATTAGACTAATAACAAAGCAATTTTTTAAAATTTCAATATCAGAAAATTGGAATTTGATACGCCTATCTCGTTAGCTTCCGATTGCAAACACCAGCATCATTTTTTTTTTGGAAACTCTTTTTTTCAATTGTTTAAATTTCAAATGACATAGTAGTACAGTTGTACTTTGGAAGAACGCTGTTGAATAATTTAAATTAGTTTTTTTTTCTAATTAATTTGAACTGTTAATTTAGTTCTTGCTGCTTGTTGGTGTAACTTTAGTAAGCTGGAAATTAGTGAAAGTGGTGAAAGCGTCGGGAGAGTTTTTTGTTGTGTTCTAATTTTAGATTTTATGGTTAAAGTTAGCTCAACTCATTTTTATGCTTCAATTATTAGGTGCTAAAACGTTGTGTGAATAATTCATAGCCTCCTCCAGGTGCCAACGGCAAACCAAAGAGGCATAAAAAACTACAAATTATTCAATTCACGTGACGAAAACTGTTTAAGTTTTATGCGGCGTTTAACTAATAAATTTGAAAAGTTGAGACTTTTTTTTAAATTCAGAACGAGTGAATTGGAACTATTGTCGAAAGCAGAAAGTGCGTGTGGCGTTGATGAAATAAGAAATTAATGACTTTGTGTAAAAGTTAAGGAGCTTCCTAAAAAATATAATTTTTGGAATAAATTTCTAAAAATTGAAGAGGAAGCTTTTTTTTTTTTAGATAAGCCTTTATTTTTCAAAAGCATTTCGGATGAAACAGCGGAAAAGCTCAGATTTTTTTTTGATTTATTTATTTGACAATTGGCAATACCCTAGTCAACAGTGACTGAGATTCGTAGGTTACATGTTTGATTCTTAGAACTTGTGTAGCTATTACTATGTATTACTTTGTATATTGTAGATTCTGTGGTTAACTGAATGTGAGTGTAAAACTAATAGAACTAAGTTAAGATTTTTTTTAATATTTAAAAAAAAATCAAAGACGAAAAGGCAGCTTTTCCTTTGACTATTTTGAAAACGGCGACCTTTTCAGCTATTTCATGAATTTCAAAAATTCAAGAAAACGAGTGACGTAGAAAATAAGAAAAATTGGCCAACTGCAGCTTCCTTTTTTCCATCCCTAGCTCAGAAAATTCGAAATATGAAAATCCTTCATTAGGCTTGAATTAGTGTTGAATTGAATTTTGTTTTTATTTTATTTTGTTTCACTTTTACTCGACCGCTTTCGTGTTCTCTGCAGATTAATGAATAGCGTAATTTGTGATTTTGGCTGATGAACTCGAGAATTTCATAACCTTGCCATTTCTAAAAATTTTAAAAGCTCTTGAAATTTCAAAATTGAAAAGAGACTGAAATAATATGATATTATGAAATGCTGGGGAGGTCTAATAGAAACCGTACTTTCACTTTGGCGCAAGCGTAGAACAAAAATGACAAAAATGAATTTTTGACGAAAGAGATTTCTTTTTTAAAGGCTGAATAAAATCATTGCATATTCTTAAACTGAACTTGAAATTTTGAAACCTTTTGACTTTTTTGTTTTAAAAAATTGCTTTTTAGAGAAAGTATGTTGTGGAGAAATTGAACTTTCAGGTCCATTTCCGCCGCCCTTCACCCAAGGACGTGAACGATTGAAGGTTGCCCGCCAGAAGTGTTCTTTTATTCACACAATAATCCACAACACTTTATGTAGTGGATTATGTGCAGTGCACAACACAAAGTGTTCCAATTCCTTTCACTTTCACCAACTTTCTCCCTCAGGTGACTGAAGGATGAGCAATTGAAAATGGGTGTAATACTATGTGGTCATTTGCTACCATTTTCATTTGTAAAAATTAGAATTTGGGAGAGACGAGTTTGTTTTTGATTTATTGGGTGCGGAAGTGACTTGTTGAGAAAGTGAGGAAGACAGGAATCAACTTGAACTGGAGAAAGTTATTGGAAAAAGCACCACTTTCTTCAGGACGTCTCGATTTGTCTTGACAGACAATCGTAGTAGGAGAAATTACGCCGCTCTATAATACTCTGCGCGGCCGTATACTAAAAATATTTTGTTCAAACACGTAAATTTTTTACCACTTAGGTCCAGGTACTGTTCGTTTCCTTTTTCCTTTGCAAAAAAAAACTGGTCTCACTGCCAAAGGTTAATTTTCCATAAGCAAAAAGTTTCTTCCCAAGTTCCTAGGGAGATTTACGGAGAAATTGGAAGGGGCTTTTGAAACAGTCGAGGGGTGATTTCGAGCGGGAGATTAGAAGATGTGCAACCAACCTCTGCCATCGGGAATTAATTAAATGCCAATTAATAACGCCAAATTGTCTTACTTTAGGCCAATTTTGTTTAATTACTGTTGTTTGTTTTGTTATACATAGAGATAAACTTAATTTTAACCGAATCGAGAACTTTTGTACGTAGTTTGAATTAAATATCTTTATTTGCCGCACAGTTTCTAATCTCCCGCTGGAAACCACCAAAACGACTGTTTCAAAAGCCCCTTCCAATTTTCCCGTACATCTCCCTAGAAACTTGGGAAGAAACTTTTTGCTTATGGAAAATTAACCTTTGGCAGTGAGACTGGTTTTTTGACGAAGGAAAAAGGAATCGTTAAAGGAAACTTATCGTTTTAATTGAGTCAACCTTGTTTTTAATTCACTGTCATGTTTTACCGTAGAAAGCTGAAAGTTAGTGAAAGTGGTGAAAAAAGCAAAAGGGAGTTTTGTTGTTTCCAATTTTAGATTCTATTGAGAAAGTTTGCTCAACTTAATTTTTATGCTTCAATTATTAGGTGCTAAAACGTTTTGTAAATAATTCATTGCCAGTCAGTTCTCACTGTCGCAGAGAAAGGCCTCTAATTTACTTTTTTTCATTTTGAACCAGAAACCAACTTTCTTCAGTTTGATTTCTCCCAGTTTTGCAGAAGAGTGAAACGTTAGCGTCAACAGTGAGTCAAGCGTTGACAAAGGGACAATTATGCCTCATAAAGTCACGAATGTTTGTCGACAAAGGGCTCAAGGGCTCCATAAGAACAATGCTTTCACTGACAGAATCATGACATAGCGTTACAGGGAGCTTCACAAATTGTTGATTGTCGCTAATTTCCATTCAGAACCAATCAGAAGTTGCGTATTACACTTCTGTGTACTTGAAGTCATCTCCTGGTTAGCCAACAGTTGGAAGGTGCACACTGTATACAAAATTTCAAAATTCAAAATCTCCCAATTTAATTCAGTTCCGATTTACGGCCAATTCAATTATTGACCAAATTGTGAATTTAATAAACTTGAGAAATATTTTGGGGGTGATACGCACGGTATATTTGTTTTGTGTTTTAATTCAAATTTTTGTATTATAAATAGACCCAAATTTCAAACTAGGATGATTGTTCAACTGGCATGGCTCAAACTCGCAAAGATGTTTGTGGCTTTCAAGTAACTTCTGTTAAGTTTAAAAAATGATTTTTTAAAATTAAATTCTGAACAAATGAACAATAAACTAACAATAAGTGTGGAGCTGCCTCCATACTCCTGTGCGGTTGTTTGAACGAGTGATTTAGACGTCTTAAAATTTTAGAAAATATTCCCTTGGAGAATTAGTGCTACATGGGAAGTGAATTAGACGCAGAGAAGCAAAAGCGTATTGCAAGTGAAATGTGCAAGAGTTGCACAGTAACTCAATCTTGTTCGAATACTTTTGAAAAACAACTTTTTGAACACTCATCTCTCTCTATTTCAATTATATCAATTTTCTCTACTTGATGCAACTGCTGAGGATTATTTTGTACTTGAACCGGAAATTCGGTCTTGAGTTATTGGGTTTGACATATTTCAGACTTTTTTCAACTTATTACTTGCAATGAAACTTGCAACTTTGTAATCAAACTTGGAGCAAATATGGAAACTAAAAGTTTTTCAAGTTTTTTCAACTATTGTACCGAAGTCTTCAGTTTTCAAAAAAAATTTGTTTAATTTTCTATATTATATACGAGCTAGTCAAATTATTTGAAAGTTGCACGCTGATCTTTTCAATAATTTTCTCTGTCGACCAATCAACAGCCTTACAAAATTTTTGAATGAGTTCTTTTAAATCCACTAAAATATAAAAAGGATTTGAACCTTTTGTTTAAGTTTTTCTAAAAATTCTAAAGCCTTATGCGTCAAATCATAGCTCACACAGCCTCTAATTTCGATAATTGCGTCTGTGATGGTTCTCCACGCTTTTTTTTCTCCGAATTCAATAGGGGTTTTAGATGACACATTTACGCCTCTCATGGTACTGTTGAGTTTCCAGAAGGTGACAGCCAATAGAATAGCTCGAAAAAGAATTAGGCTAATTCCTTAACTCTCTTAACTCAATTGAGCTCATCATGCTCGCTCAAGCAACAACACACTCAAAAACTCGTTTTCAAGAATTATTGTATATCGTATTCTAGAAATGCTCTTTTTCAAGTTTTTCAAAACAAGTGTTCTAAGCCTTTTTAATTTCATAGCTAACACTACAGCAAAATGTCCCAGAATTTGTCATCAATCGAAATCTGCAACAACAGGAATGATCTAGCATTTTCTTGTACTAGCCCATGTAGCGCTCAATTTGTAAATGAGCGACAGTGAGTCCCTTCAAATTAATGTAAATCGAAAGTTTAAAGAAAACTGTTCTTAAATATTTTTTTCTAGTTTTTTAAGCTCAATTATAATGCGGATCAACTGTAAAATTTCAATGATTTATCAATTGTTTTAGAAACTATGTATGCACTACAAAATAGTTTAGGAAAACTCTAAATTCAAACTCTTAGAAATCAGCGCATCTACCACTGAATTTAAATTCGAGTGACAGTGTGTCTCTTCAAAATCATGGAAATGGAAAGTAATTTGGAAGTGGATTTGAAGGAGATTTACTTTTACAGTACTTACAGATCAAGAACAGTAAAAATGTTAAGTAAATCGTCGGGAGTGGTAAATTGAGTACACTTCTGAAGGGCCCTTCAACTTTCTAAGGGCCTGGAGTGAGTGGTTGATGGTAATGGAATGGGTCCCTTAGGATTTCCCTGGACAATGGACCACTGCGCCGTAATTTTGGGTTACAAAGCATTGATTTGAAAATTGGAAAATGATGTTGGCGCAGTTGCGAATGCCTTCCTTTAAGGGCCCTCAATCCAATTTCTCGAAATCACGCTTCAAGTCTCCCAGTCCACATATCTCGAACAGATCCGACTCCATGCTCCACTTCATCTTCATCCCACACCTACTAAAACATCAGGTTTCAGAATTTGCAGACGCGTGAATGGGAATATGCACCGCCATATTTTTTTGTCGTCATATCACGTGACAATGGATCACGGATCACAAACTCTTTGTGCATGAGTCTAAAACTCATTAGCTAACTAACATAAATGAAAAAAATAGCACCTTATCACAAAATCTGCCGATTCAGGTCACAAATTCTTCACAAACTATGAATTTACTTTCACATAGTATTTTTCGTGAACTTTTTTTTAAGCCAAACTTTTATTATTCCACTAACTTTCACACATAGTTACAACAATTTGAGTTACGTCATGTTAGGCTAAGGAGTTTTAGATTTGATTAAACGTTGAATATTTGAACGATTTAGTTTGACAGAGGAAGCGGAAGTTTTGGAAGCGTTGATTAAAAATGTAGGGATACAGGGTTGTCTCGGAACTTTATTCAACTTTTTTCTGTCCTGTTTGACAATGTGTGTAAGATTCGCATTTATTCATTTGAAAGAACTTTTTTTTTAAATAAAATAATTAAGAACTTTTTTAAATAAGATAATGTGTATAATTTGAACGCCGAGTGCAAAAAAAATAATGGGTGATGTAGCAAATTGGCATAAAAACGTTCTACAGATGAAGGTTGAGCTTGCGTTTAATTGTGTAAATTACCATGAAATAAGTTAATTTTTTTACCTGCTTATCTCTAATTGATTTTCGTAATTAGGGGTAATTATAATTGAATTTTTCGTATTTTCATTCTCCTCTTTTTCTTTTTTATTGTATTGTTTTATTGTGAGAGGGTTCTGCCTTTGGTATTTTGAAATACATTTGAAACCAAGATGTCTGATACCAATTAGAAGCAAAAAAAAAAACGTTTTTTTTTTCAAAAACTGGTTCTTGAAATTAGTAATTTATAATATGGAGCAGGTCCACTTTTTAAAAATTAGGTCATATCAGCCTTGCCTAGGCAGTACACAAATTTAAAACAGATGACCGTGTTTTTAGAAAAAAAATTCTGTCATCATTCTTTTTTCGACTTTCACTTCTCAAAAAAAAAATGATGAGAACAATTTTGTGCTCTTTTCTTTTCGAGCTACAAAACAGGTTGCTGCTGCTTAAATCCAGGTATTTTTCTTTTAAAAAACAACTAAAAAATACGAAGAATATTGTAGCTAACCCTGAATCCTCATCTGCTGGTATCTGTTAATATTTCAACAAGATCGAGTTGTAAAGTATTCAAATATTTAGATTTTACAAACAAAAATTATTTGTGAATCGTTTCTCTTAATATGGAAAATTTTGACCATTATCAACACCACTTTACTTTCAAAATTGCAAAATTATTTAATCAGCACAAATAATTTACATTTGCTGAAAAATTGCAACAAAAAAGAAATCTGAGAATTAGATAGTCGTAGTCGATAATTATACATCACTTAATTGTCCTAGAAGAAACTTCGCGAGGTGTAGACGGTGGCAATTATGTCGCTGAAACCATTCTTAATTAGCGTCAATTAGCGCTCTATCCAGCCGCGCTTCAATTAAGCGCTTAATTTCACTGAAACTGATTCCGCTTTCGCTGGAGACACAACTGGCCTCAATTTCAGATGTCGTCGGGAGGCCTCTGCATTCATTCTTGACATGCAAAGGGCCTACAGCTGCTGCTGCTGCCAAAGCGCTTCGCTTTTGGTATTTTTCGCTGAAATTAGTAAAATCGCTGGAATTTCCATAATATCTAAATCAGCGCTTCTGGTTAGAAATAAAATGTACAATATTTGAATTCGCACATTAAAAATCTCTAGTTTTACAAAATCATAGTATAAAAAATTCAAATTTGTTCTTTTTAACAGTCCCCCGCCATCCTATAAGATTTCACGGCAGGACATATGGAAAAGCTTTCACAAAAGTTCGCCATTCGCAGATTCTTCAAAAAGAAAATTTGTAAATCTGTAAGCTATTGTTCTAAATTTTGTTCAGAACCCGGCAGCTGTGCTTTCCATTGAAATTTGAACTTTCTCTTATACTGTCACCAATATTGAAAATTTGCGGCTAAGAAGTTGCAATTTTGGAGAGAAATTAATAGAAGATCGCTGCGCGTGGCCCCATCGGCTTGAAGTGGTGCATTGGTGAGTTGTCCTGTGTTGCTTCCACGCTGAGAATGTAAATGCTAAATTCAAGGCGGCGCACGACTCCACATCTAATGGAAATTTAGTTTAAGATGGCTTTTGCAAGTTGAGCCTTATTCCAAGAGCAGTAGTGGCGGGAAGTGTTCTGATTTTCTTGCAAAAAGCAACTTTGTATTTTAATTTACAAGGAATTTATTGCCTCGGAGAAAGTGAGGGAGAAAGCATTTTAGACGTAGAAATGAAGGTGAAAGACACAAAACCATTTTTAGCAATTCATAGTACATAAATGAACATGTAATAACGCTAGTTCTATTCGTACACCTAACTTACCTTTTCTTCTAAAACTGGATTTTTAAAATTCTTCAGAATGGCGCTTAATTTTGCACTTTTTCTATAACTCTTCGTTAAGTGCATTAAGGGCCCGTTAGGTTTTGGAAGGTCAGCTGAAAATTTGAGGGCAGCTTTGCTATAATGAAGATTCGTTTTATGGGTACTTTTGAATTAGTGTTATTTAAATAAAGGACAAGATTAGGGTAGGGCAGAACCTTTGAATGTGATTCCGCGCATGCAGCTAACATAACGGCCTTTTACAAGTTACGGCTTTGAGCCTGAAAGCTAGTCATTTGTTGAGCGAGAGGCGGCGCAGATCTCTAAAAAAAACGTTTAAATGAAGGTGGTGTGTTGGGCCTTCGTGTTCTTTCATCTAAAAAAAATTAGAACATCGTGTATGTGTAGAGAAAAAAGGAGAATTTGGAGAAGCGCGATTTTTAAACTTCCATTTTCTCCAACGCTCCATTTATTGAAGAGAAAGTAAAGAATGTATTAAAAATTAATTAAATTGTTCGGTTTGCGTTTTATTTATCTGCGAAATTTCAAAAAAAAAATGCGCCACAGTACTACGCCGTGTAGATAATTCAGGAGCTTATCCCATGGAAAATTTAATAAATTGACAGTTGCAGTAGGCATATTTTGAAGTATTCCGTATCCCAGGACGGGCTTGATAGGCTTTTTGATTTTAAGCGTTGCGAGTTTACTTACCTTTAAAGCAAGTTTTGAGCTCCACTTTGTTAAAAATTGTGTTGCCGAGTTCAAGGAAGTGCGTTTTGAAAAGGCAATTTCGAAAATTGTGCTTTTGCAACAAGTTTTGTTTAGAATATTTCATTGAAGTGGTGTTTGAATTTCATGCTCCAATTAATTGACAGAACAGTAGAACTCATTTGTTGAGAAATAAAAATAAAGTCGCTGCCAAGGCCACTTATCTCACTTTCAATACAACTTTCTCCACATTACCTTTCCGGAAGTGAAAGTTACCAGTTCCGAGCCAAAAGAAAGACTGTTTTGTAAAGGAAAACCGTTTTCAAAGAAAGGTTTGCTGTTTAGTACCGGTTACCACAATATCACAAGTTTTACAAACCTTGAAAAACAAAATTTCAATAGGGCGTTTTCAAAAAAATAGGCCAAAGTTGAAATTAATACTATTTCACGGTTGTGTTTCGTAAGACAACACTTGACAGCATCTATTTTGAAAATCGTCTATTTTCTCCCAATGAAAGTCAATTTTAACAAAATTTTAAATTGTGAAGTAATAGCTCAGTGAAATAAAAATAAAAAAACTAAAATTAATTGCACTGTTAACTCGTAATTAACTTTTCATCCACATTCGCCAAATCCTCCACTAGAGTGCTATTCAATAGCTTCATAAACAGTAGACGAAAACAGACAAAAACTACATTCCGGTAAGACTTGATTAATTAACCTAATTAAAATTAAGAGTTTGTTAAATTTAACTAACTGTAAAATAACCCACTTAAACAGTCGTTAAAGCCAAGTTAACAACAAATGTGAACAATATAAGTTATCAATTTCAAAATAGGTAGTAGATCCAACATATCTTCCTGCTATCTTGAGATCACGTGACGTGACGCACTCACGTAACTGCATAACTCTATTGAAGTCTTTCTTGCAAAAAAAAATGTTATGAGAGAGTAGGACAAGAATATTACGGCAAAAGTGCACGACTATCTTCCGAGGTGACGTTGTGACACGTGACATCCCCACCGTTGTGACATTTGCTCTCTTGTCTATAATATACAATGCTATACACCTACCTTGTCGCCGTGTCTTTGCAAAACCCAATTTGTATAATTTGTCGTAAATTTTTTTTTAGTTGGAAATGAAATGAAATGAATTTTAACTAGCAAACGACCGCACGGTATTAAGTAGGTTTAGCATGTCCTGATAGTTAATACGCTGTCACGTGTGTTTGCACTGGAATGAAACTTTCTCCAAGTTTTGCCTGGAAGTGGCCTGGTCTTGATATAATTGGACATTAGTGGGCTCAGTTGGCGGAAGCGGGAGTTTATGAGGTCTTTAAATAATAGAGACACAGTAGAGGGATTAAAGGACTCTCACAGTGTCCTTGGCTGGTCGATAACTTCCAGCTATTCAGCGTTTTCCAGCAATTCAGCGCCTTCCAGCAATTCAACGCCTTCCAGCCACTAATAAGCACTTTTATATTTCCTCCTCCTTCATCCAGGACCTAATGGACCGTCGTAAATTCTACTCTCTATGACGGCCACGTTCCTTTGCGAATTTCGTGCTCACTCAGCATTTTCCCTTGCAAATTAGCCACCAATTGCCTCCAGATAATTAAGAAATTGCACCGCCAAAACCTAATGTTTCCGTTACCGCCTTTTTCAAATTTAAAACTAAACGAGCGATATCCTTGAAGAAAATGCTCTTTGAAAAAAGAAATATGGGTCACGATTTTTGGCGCCTTTTTTAATTTGCAAGGAAGTAAAAAAAGCGTGAGTGATAATTTTTAGTATTGCGTAGGAAGGTCCATTAGTGGAATGAAATGGTGAATATTTGACTTTAATGAACTTCTAAATAACGTTTAGAAGGAAAGGGAAAGTGATCAATTCTACTTTCACTTCCACTCCTCTCAAATTGAAATTTGAGTGTGAGAGAGTTTCACTCAATTTTCAAGAGTGAAAGTTACTGAAACCTTTATTTTTTCAAGTTTAGTGTACTCATCTTTCTCGGTCATAAATCATTCAAGCAATAGAATTTCGATGACTTAAATATTATAAAAGTTCATTTTGTTGAGAATTATTGGAACTGCCATCATGAATGCTAATTGAGCACTAAATAAAGGATCTGAGTTTGTAATTGTAATTAGCCTTTAAATTAAGTTTAACTGTTTGGAAAAAATTTAAATTAGAATAACTAAGTTTAGAATGGGACGCCGCTCAGCGCAATAGTTATTGGAAACTACAAAATTTAATATTAATCAGTTGTTTCGTTGACACATTATTGAATGGAATGTCTTGATGTCATAACTAATGTCACAAATGATGAAATCATGAAATGATGTCATCAACTGTTTGAAAACTTTGCGACTTGATGAAATTTTGTGATGTTGATAATTCGATAATTTTGAACGTCATTTTTATTTTTGATGCGCTATCATAAGATGAAGTTACAGAATGGTCCTTGTGTGTTTTTTTTCTAAAAACCTTTTCCGTTCAAACAACTGCGCTCAAATCAGAAGCAACAACTTTCTCTTTCAAGGGAGAAAATCTAGTTTGCCAAATATTTGTTGCTTTAATTAAATTTTCGAGGGTAAAGTCAATATTAGCCAAAGATTCAATAAAGTTGTAAAATTGACGTTGGTCAATTCAATGACTTTCTCCAGGTCGTTTTTAGAAATAACAAAATCCTATTAAGCTTTTTTTTTGTTGAAAATAGGAGAAAAGTGAACATTCTTGAGATACATTTATGCGAGTGTAAAATGCGACATTTTTTATTTTTAGGTTTTTATGCTCAAGTTTACATTTTAGGGTTTGAGTTAAGTTTATTTTTATATTTTAGGGTTTGAATTAGGTTTATGTTTACATTTTAAGTTAGGACTAGGTTTAGAGTAGCAGTAATCTGGAAGTTGTATTGAAAAAGGTCAATGACCTCAGTTTCCGTGAAAAGTTCCAGGTAAATTTAAATTGTGTTCCGGAGTGCAGTGGCTTAGACGGATGTGGCTCAGGATTCTGCTACATAAACTATTTTGAAGTGTCACATTGTATTCAGGGCCATGAAGCGAAAGTCCCTTGGATTAGGCACTTTCTCTTTTTCCAGCCTTTCTCTTGTATCACTTTCACTTTGCATTTCTCTTTTGTTTGCCTCCAGGATTTATCGATTATGAAAATTTCCAGGAATTGCGTCGCTTGAAATGCTGGAGAAAGAATTACCCGAATTACTGCAAATTATTTTTATGTTTATACCACGCTGAAAAACTAAAAACTCGTTCAGTTTTTCTTAAAACTTTTCGGGTCAAAGAAAGTTGAAATTTTAGAACAAAGAGAGCTAGGTTTATTATTACTATTAATAATATTATTATGTATATTATTGTGTTTATCTTTTAACCTTATCTAAACCTAATGCTAATGGATACATTAGTATCCTTAAAGGTATTTTTGTTAATTGTTTTGAACTGTTTTTGAACTTTGTATTAAGTGCTATTAAAACTTTTGGGAGAAGTGAAAGTGGTCTCAACTGGTAGCGGTTGTAGATTTATGAGAGTCGAAAGGTTTATTTTAGGTTTAAGCAAGGTTTGCGATATGAGATGTTTATGTACGCTAGGATAATACTATTTGAAGTTTAGCTACGTTAGGTTAAATATATATGAGGTTTAGGTACGCTAGGTTTGAGCTGATGTTAGGTTTATGTACGCTAGGTTAGGTTCAGGCTGCGTTGATGATACTCTAGGTTAGGCTACTTTCAGGTTGTTGTTGATACAACGGGGCGTAGTAGGAGGAAATAAAATACGGGAAGTTTGAAGTGCTTCAGCCACTAATTGCACTCTGCTTTTAATCCAATCTTGCTTTCTCCGCTACTTTCTCCCAAAAATTTCCGCTTTCTAATTTTAGAACAACAACACAATTTATAGGACACTCCCTCCCATTTCAGACGGAAACAAATCTCCTGCCCATGCCAACGAGCTACTTCCTTCTAACCCTCCCCACATTTGAGGCAATTAGGCATGTTTTAGGTTGTGGTGAAACCGAAATTTTGATTTACTCTGAAACTGGTGAAAGCTGGTTAGAACTGCAGTGAAACACAGCGGCTTCACTTTAGTTTTCAAGGTTTTTTCAGGTTTCATTTCTTAATTTTAGGTTACCCTTGTGAAACGTTTCTAGAATTTAGCTATGGGTCGGTGACATTTTCCATTCTTCATGTCACAAAAAAAAATCAGAGTTTGTCCCTTCATTATTCTTTTTGAGAAAATTTAGAAAAAGTGAAAATTGAAATTTTAAATTTAAAAAAATTTACTTCTAAAAACAAAAAAAAATTACTTTTCAAGCATCAATCATAGTGATTTTTTAAAAAATTTGGTTTTTAAAAGTCCAAGAGGTTTTATGTGTTAATTCACAAAAAGGATTTCCTGAGTTTCGAGTTCGGATTAAAAGTTAATCCCCACTTAAGGGGATTTGATAAGGTTCAACTCAATGTTTTCTAATCTCTCGTTTTATTTCATTTTTAATCCTTTACACTAATTCTTATAAAAATTGTATTGTAGAAACCTAAAACTTTTAAAAACCAAATCCTTTGAAAAATCACCATTTTCGAAATTCTAAATTTGACAGAGAAATTTCGACGGAACATTAATCTAAAGAGGTTGATTTATATCTGTAGGTGTGCCAAATGTCCAAACTTTGGGTTCACCTTTAAAACTTACCTTGTCAGTGTTAAAATTACGCCTTTTTAAATGTTTAAAGATGCATGATCAGGAGGAGTAAGCAGAAATAAAAGGTTTATTTAATTTTCGCTTTCTACTTTTAGTTTTTTTTAAGTTTGAATGACTTTTTTTTTCTAATAAAAGACGAATTTTTCACTTTTTCAGACAGGCAGAGACTTGGTGGACGAGAAGAGATTGGGAAAGTGGAAAATCAACTTTCACTTTTCTAGTCGTTTACTTTTTGAGAATTTTTCTTTAACGAGTAAAAAAGTACACTGAGTTTCAAAAGTATCAGTTACATCGTGGGCGTACTTGTTACTTCTTTTTATGGCTATAAGCCTATATGTTGCCCTTTTTCCAGCATGGCCTCTCCTATGCCTTCTGAATGTCTCCAAAAGTTTTGAATTCTTTTTAATTAGGGTAAGTAGTTTGCGAAACTCAAAAAGAACTTATATCAGACAAAATGATGGCACAAAGAGACGCCTCAACAAAAAATATTAGAAAAAAATGCACAAAAGTTACACTGTCGCCGTTTTGTTAAAAAAAAAAGTCGGCGAAAGTTGGCCCAAGGTCATTTCTGAGGTGATGAAAATTTATTCTTTAGGTTTTGCTTCTACGTAACTAAATTTTATATCCTACCTTTTGTGCGATTTTTTTTGTAAAGAGAAAGTAAATTTTGGAGTAGTTTAATTAGAAAATGTAAATGTGTGATTAGACTTCCGTTGCAGCTCTACCTTTCTTCGTTGCAAATTTAGATGGAGAGAAAAGCGTCGACAGGGCGAAGGACATAAATCAGGGAAAATGTCTTTCTCTAACCTCCGCTTTCACTGAAAAAAAAACACAAAGAAAGCAACAGAGAAAATGTGTCAATTTAATGTAGTGAATGAAAAACTCCAAAATTTCAAGTCATATTTTTCCCTTCTAAAAGCCGCACTCCTTTCCTCTAGTTCACCATGATCAATTTCTTCTTGCTCGAAAAACTATCAAATTCTATATTTTTCCAATTTTTTTTGCAGAAGTACTTGCAGAGTTAGAAGTTTATTTGTATTTTACATTTTTAATGTTCTCACTCTTGCAGTGATTGAATATTTAGGATTATAAAATTGATCTAAACGCAAAATACCTTGCACCAATTTCGAAGATTGTTCTAATGAAATTATATTTTGTTCAAATAGAAATGTTTGGCGAACATTGAATAAGTGGCTGATGTTTTTGATTTATTGTCCGCGGGTCGTTGCGTGGCAGAAGTGAATTGATCAGAAAGTACTGGAGACGACACATATTTTCAAAATGTTCAGCGGTACTTGACTTTGTTTAGAAAACATGAGACTACGAGAATTTTCAAAAAAAAATCAAAGAATAGATTAAGAAATGTATCGATTAGTAATTCGGAACAAAAGCCACAACGGTTCAGCAAAAAATTTAATATAAAATGCAAAAATTCGAAAAACTAGGATTAGTATCACAACTTACCATGAACATGTGATTTTAAGGTGATTTTCTGAAATAGATTTTTGTTAAAAAAAAATAGGATATATAAGTTCATTTTATCACGAACATATTGTTTACACATTCCTTGCGAACGCATAAAGTGAGCCCTTTGCCAGATGAGTAATGATAAGAAACCTGGATTTATAGTTATTTCCTATTGGGAGGCCCTTAAGGGCCCCCTTACTAGGGCTCATCGCTTTCAGCGTTCGATTTGCGTAGAAAGGTCGAAAGTTGTTATCTCTCAGAAATTGTCAAAAATGCAAAGAAAGGAGGCCCTTGGGCTTCTAATCGATTTTCAAAATCTTCTGGATCAGTTTTTATGGCCAAAAAAACGTTTTCTTCGCTTTCTCTCTTCCGAGACAAAATGAAGGTCAAAAGCTCCTTTTTTTCAAAGTAGTCAGCCCAAATTGCTCCTGGAATTCTGCCAATTTCAATCAATCCACAAATCTTCAGCCACCTTTCACTATCTTTCAAGAGAATTTCTTGGAGAAAGGAACTTTCTCCAGACTCCAACATAGAAAGCTTACCTTCCATTGTAGTGCCACTTAATCTTTTTTTATAAGTAAGTTTCAAGAAATCAGATCTTCCTCATTGTGTAAAAAACCAAGCAAATACCCATTTGAAGTACAGATAACTTCAAATAAAAGTTGTTTTCTGTTTTGGGGGAAAACAATCATTACTTATCAAAAGACATCAAGTAAAATCAGGTGAAAGAAGCCTGTTACAATACCCTTTTTAAAAAATTCTATTAATTTTATGAAAATTAAATGCCCTTTTTCAAAATAAAAACTTTCACTTTGATTCTATGACTAGAAAACAGGAAATGTAGTTTTCCATGGCTACAGGCTATAGAAAACTTTCACTCTTAACCTGGAAGTCAAAAAGCTAAAAGTAAAAAGGAAAGTAGAAAATGGAAAACTGAAGTTTCTTGGAAATGTAGGAAAAGAGAAATTTGGCTTTCTCTAGGATACTTTTTGGTGAAAGTAGATCATTTATGGGATTTTCGAACAAAGCCACGTATGTTGGAGGCAGGAAAAGAGGGCTAATAGCTTATGGGAGTTTTACCTTTGCCTTTTTCCGAGGCTATTCAAAATAATGTTGCTATTCGTTTTTTCTTCGGAAAACCTTTTTTGAAAAAAAAAAAAAAAATTCCCGGCCATTTGCATGTTGCAAATTGCATTTGCCTTGACAAAGAAAGGAAATTGAATTAAAATCCCAAAGTTTTTGGGGTCTAGTTATTTTGAAAGCAGGTCAAGAGATGACAGAGAAATTTTTTATTAAGTCAAGTGGAATGCGGACTTTCACTGTTGGACCAAAAGGGCCACAGTAAAAGTGAAAGTAAATGAAACAGAACCTTCACTGCGACATAAAAAATATCGTTGGAGCTATAGTCCTATATAGTGAAAGCGCAATTTTAGCTTGTTTCAGACTGAGTTTCTAAAAACGCAAAACAAAAGTGTGTAAGTGTGTAAGTTTGTAAGTGTGATTCTGAAGTTGTGGTGAAAGTTATAAGCGGAGGCGTTTCTCCTTGTTTGTAAATTTTGTGCATAAAGTTAGTCGACTTCTTGTTCATGCTCCAATTATTAATTGCCAAAACGTTGGGTGAATAATTTATAGCCCAAACAAGGCTGTCATCGCCCACGCATAGGGCAACACCTTTCGAAATATTTTCACTTTCAACCTTCACCCGTTTTTTAAATTTAGAACATCCTCCCCCGACTTCCGCAATAGCAATAACTCTTTTTCAAAAGTCACAAAAGTCACAAAAGTTTAATCAAAAGCCAAAAGCTCTCTCCATCGACAACAAAAGAAGGTGAAAGTGACAAAAACAAATTGTTTGATATAGGGAAAAAACGAAACAATGGTTTCAAACACTGAATTATAATAATACAGTGTTTATTTTTTGTTTCTTTTTTGGTTCACGTGCCTATGAAAATTATGATGAAAAAAATGAACGTTTTAAATTAGAAACGCAATCTTTTTGAAAGCAAATCAATGACACGTTTTTATGAAGACCACGATGTTTTCAAGTTTTGGAGAAATTTCTGAGGGCTCTTCGCATCTAAAATCTGTTAGTCTTTGAGCATAAGAGCCTCTCATGTGGGTTTTGAAATTTTTTGGGAAGATGGGCCCTTAATCAGATTTTAATTGAGCAAAGGGCCACCAAAGTTTTCACTGAAATCAAGTCATCCGGAAAGCCGCTAGCTCCTCTGAAAAAACGACGGTAGATACCAAAGCCACCAAGAATTTTCAATTGTTCACTCAACCCTCCTTGACT
>JAQFYP010000746.1:0-19823 GCA_034694865.1 Bilobella braunerae | reverse complement strand
GTCGGCTCGAGGGACCAAAAATTTTCATGTAGGGTGGGTGGAAAAAAGGGGTTTTTTCTCATATCGGTTTAACACAGGATTCTTGACGCCAACAGGGCCTCCTACACCCTACTGTTGTCTATTTTCAAAACAGTAATAAGTCATCTACACTATTCTATTTAAGGTATAAATCCGATATTTTGTGCACAAATCTATGTTTATCAATTTATAGTACTAGTAATTTTTTTTACTGTTTCATTCACTTTATATGATACACCGCAGAGTCGCCACAAGTTGTTTTTTGTGACGCGCGCTCACACCTCCGCTTTGTTATGACAGAGGTGTTTTCAAAATTGCTAACAATGGAGGGTACTAAATTCATTCTAAATTTTCCAAATCAATACAAGATTGATAATGACAATGAGTATCTTGAATAATTGAATGTGATTTTAAATTGAATTGAAGAAAATTGGTAAAAGCGTATGTAGACAACTGAGGTACAAATGAAATTCTTATAAGTTCACAGGATGTAGTACGGTTTATGTTGTGAATTTTAATTATTATTTCAATTTTCAGTTTTTGCTTTTTAGCAACCTTTGCAAAAATGTTGCAACATTGTTCTACATTCCAATACAAGTATCTTTATTTGACTATATAAGGATGACATTTTTTCTTAAAAAGATTAATTCAAAATCAGCAAAATTTAATACATTTTTTTAAACTTTGGCAATTATCATTTTGAAAATAGTTGTTGAATTTCGGCTAGTCTTTTCTGCTTTGTTTCTGGAACTTGCAGAAATACATAGAGAGATCCAGGGAGGCAAATCATGGCAAATACGAAAAAGATTAAGTCTTGTCCAATGTCATTCACCAAGTCGTTGTATACGAGAAGAATCACAAAGGCTGTGATGCGATATGAACAAAGTATCACACAAGAGGCTTAGCCTACAAGAAAGCACAGAGTGAGTCACAAGTACTAACTAATTATTTTAGAAATTAAATAGAAATCTCGAACTTTGCTAGAAAATGGCGAAATTGTAAGCCAAAAAAGGCAGTAATTTCACAACTTCATACTTAAAAAAAATCTCTGCTGTCCAACCTATAGCTGACCTCTTGCTTGAGAAGGCACAACTTCACCCATAAGTACCCATGGAATAGGTCCAAATCCAATTGAAAATAAAACAATGAACAGTATCACCATGGCAACAGGCAAGAAATTTCATGTTGCTCCAAAGAATGTTTCCCAGCGCAAGTAGGCTCCAAATACAATAAAGCAGAACGCCATTCCAACTCCAGACAAAATTAGAAGTATTCGCCGTCCTGCGCGGTCCACAAAAAGTGCCGCGGCGCTTGCCATTACCTGCACATAATTAGTTATTCAGTACAATAACCATTGTTTACTGCAATATTTAATGTTATTAACAATAACAATTAATGGTGACACATATTAGTTATCTGCAAAAAATACTAAAAAAGTTATGTTTCCTAAGATATTGCACAAAATATTGCTTATCAAAAATTGTACTGCTACCTATGTAGATTACGTATAGAATTTTACGCGTTTTTAGCACAAGTGACTTACCACTTGCGTTAAACCTGCCATGTTGGTAGCCAAGAATGCATTTTTAACGTTTGCAGGTTCAAAAGTTTGCACGGTACATGAAATTATAAAGGAGCTTCCGCAAGCGGCGTAGAAGGATGCAAGTATAGAGCACATTAGAGTTTCCAAATGCATGCAGAAAAATATTTATTGTCTTTAGGTATTCTTTTTTGACACATTGTGCTCTTCCAGAATCTGTTTGCATAAGGTGCACTTTTGTATTGCACTGTACTGTGAAAAGAAATAAAACTTATGTTTTAAACGTACGCTTTCAAATTCTTGTTGAACTGAATCCAGTGACTTTGTTTTTCTGAACCATGCTAATGCATTTTTCGCCTCTGCAATTTTCCCTTGTAATATTAAGTCTCTTGAAGAATCCGGTACTGGAAGCATTGATAGATAAAACAAAATAGGCTTCACGCCGCACACGGCAGCTTGCCAGCGCCATGACACCTAGGCGCCAACAAAGTAACTAAAAAATATAAAGAAATACTCAGTATTTTACATTTACATTCATTAAAATCTTCTTACATATAGAGTTGACCAATAGAACACATAACGTCAAAGCTATAACCCAACATGCCACGGATTTCGGCATCTGAGGTTTCAGCGACATATGCAGGCATGGACACTGACATTCCGCCAGAACAGAAACCTGTATCAGAAAATTTATGCAAAAAATCTATTTATTGTATACAAAATCTCCACAGTAAAATTTTTACAAGGTATAATTACTTGTACACACCAGCCCTTTGAGTGCAACATACTTCAGATAGGTTATGCATTCAAATTAGCTTTACAAAATCTAGCCAGAATTCCGAGCCTTCATGTCCAACAACCCGTTAAACTGGCTAGTCTTCAGTTAATAAACTTTTCAAACCAACTAAAAATTTTAATTCTGGTTTAACATAATCCTTAATTTGAAAACTAAAAATAATATTCTAATTGAATAATCCTAATTAATAAAAATTTCCAAAAAATTCAATTGCCCTTCAGTCTGAAAGTGAAATTAGAAAAACGTTGCTTGGACATCCCTATGTACATTAACCTATAATTATTCTACAAATTTCTACCAATTCACCGCAAAATGTAAAGGTTGCGAATGCCCTTCAAAATAATGTAGGCGTGTGTACAATTCAGTACAAATATTTACCCACCAGTAATAAATCTGCCTACAAGAAGCATTCAGAAGTTCGTAGACAATGCCGTAAGGATCCACCCAAGTAGAAGCGGCAAAGTAAAACTAAGCATGCTTCGACGAAGGCCCAATCTCTTAATCAAGTACCCCATCAAGGGGCACATAATAGTACCACCAAGCTAGTTAAGTCAATAAATTAATTATAGTGTAGTTAAAACCTTTATTTCAATTAATGTTATAGTTCTTATGTAATTAACCAAAGCCACGGATGTTATCCATCCAACTTGTGTCGAATTTAATGCTGGAAAGTGAGGATCGTTATTGTTGATATCTGGTATAGCCGTTGCAGGCCACGCTAGGAAATTTCCAACTGCTAATACTGAAATACTCGATGTATATGTGCTGTAGTATTGACGACTTCTCTGGAAATGCTTGAGAATTCTCATTGGAGTTTGTATATCTTAGCTTATTCGGGGTTTCTCAACTGCAGATTCGGGATCTCTTATTACATTGCACATAATTGAGCAGAATATTAATTATTTGTTTAATATTTTTTCAATGCCGTGATCAGTAGAAATATTTCTTTTTGACTCTTTCTTCTCAACATATATATGTCTCCAGAATACTCCCCCAGTTGCATAAATATTCAGCGTAAATATGAATTCTACTCGAAACAGTAAATTCATAATGCTGTCAATCATGTCTCATTTTCCGTATGTGTATTTCATGTTATAATGCTTGCAAACCGCATAACTACATTTTTAAATTAAAACGTATCTGCAATTTAAAGTGGTTGTTATTTAACAAAACAATGGAACATTTTTGATGCAATATGCAAGACAAAGATTGTACATACAAATTACAGAGAATAAAACCCATTCAATGAGAGTCGCCAGAGCAATTGCATTGTTTTATTCTTTCCATGTGTCCAGCGCCGTTGTGATACGATAAATGGTTGTAACGATCTCCAACCGGTAATCAACTGTGTAGCGCTAAAGTGGAACGGTTAAATTTACAAAATGAAGAGCTATGTAAGCATTCGAAGACCATTTGCGAAAACTATAATATTTATATAATAATATATACTTTGCAGATTCCGTTTCCCGCTTTTCATTTTTGCACCATTTCAAATGCAATGTTTTATTCATTAGAATAGTACAGCAGACAATGGGAGGGTGTGTTTCAAGTTGAAATTGATTTGAAAAATAATTAACACATACAGCTGCGCAGACACACTCACGCAAACGCTAGAAACCACTCCATGCATGTAGGTTTTAGTGAAAGTATCGTTGGGTTTGAAAGTTTGACTTTTTTTTAAATATTTACTATTTATTTCTATTTTATTTTATATTTCTCCAATCAATTACAAAATATTTAGAAACCTACCAAAGTGGTCTTACAACTAAATAATTAAGTTAGTTACATTGCTAGTTTAAGTTAATTTAAGTAGTAGGTAATTACAGCCTTATGACAAACTTATTTAGTCAATATTATTTATGATTAAAACAAACCCTGATTCGTTGAGTCATTTTATTTTTATTACTATGATAACTCTAGGATAACAACTTTTTAACCCCTATGTTAACTCCTATGTTAATCCTTATGTTAACTCATATGTTAACCCCTATGTTAACCACAACATTGTTTGGAAAATTCTTATTAAATATAATTCAACTTAAGCTGAGTTCCTGTTTTTGTTTTTGTAGCAATAACTTTTTAGCAACAGATTTGAATTTTTGATAACTATTTCCATTGTCAATGATTTGATACATATCATTCCACAATTGTATGGACTTGAAATGGAACGTTGTATTAGCTGATTTTCCTAATTCAATAATATCTGAGTTTAGCTTATTTGTTCTAGAGGTTGGATAATTATGTTGCAAACTAACCTTTTGGTAATAATCCACCAAAGCATCAACCTTTTGGTCCTTTATCAACTTAAATGAAGTACACAATATCTTAAATTCAAAGAGATATTTTTGGAGAAGCCATTCTAATTCACAGGTCATATCATTAGCAATTGGTTCGTACTTTAGTTTCCCTAACACAAATCTAGCCGTACTCCTTAGAACTTTTTCAAGCTTTCTAAGGCTTTTAATTTTTGTTTCCCCCCAAATCACTATCATATACTAAATTACTGACAACACAGTTGCTTCCATTACTAGTTTTTTGTTTTCTTCCAGTAGATAGTCCCGCACCTTATAAAAATGTGCTAAAACGACATAACATTTTTTCATTACACTATCGATGTGCATATCCCATTTTAAGTCACTTTCTAAAAAAAAATCCCAAACATTCATGCTCGTACTCAATCCAATAGTGCAATTATTCAAATTAACTTCAAAGCTACCCAAATTTTGTAAGTTATACTTATTTCCAAAAAACAAAAAACTTCGTTTTCTCCTCATTTATTATTAAGCTATTAGCTTTTATCCATTCTAAAACCTTTGACATTTCAAAATTAATTATGTCAATTAAATTGTCCTTATTATTCCAGTCCCTAACAAACACTAAATTGGTATCATCCACAAAAATCTGAATTTTTGCATTTTGCAAAAAACACTTCTTCAAGGTCATTAATAAAATAGGTGAAAAGTAATGGCCCTAAAACACTGCCCTGTATTAGTCCTGTCATATTGAAAATTGACAGGAGACTTTCCCACTAAATCCTAGCGAATGTTTTTTGATTGCGAAGAAATAATTGCTAAACACAAATATATTGTAAAAGATGAGAGGTAACGGGACCTCTGGGGGAAAGGGCAAGGGACTTGCGGGGCCAAGAGTCAAAGGGGCAAGAACCGGAAGAAGAATAGGGGGACTGGGGGAACCTAAATGCAAATGGCCTTATGCCTACCTCGAATCCCGAATCCGAATCCGATGTCAAGTGAAGAGATCACGAGGTCAAAAGGTCGACGACAGGACCCGAAGGCCACTACTTTTATTAGCCGCACAACAAACCAAAAGAAATACAAAAAGAAGGCTAATGTTGGAAGTGGCGAGGAGGGAGCGACGAGGTCCTTCCTTGCTGCCTTCTGAATTGCGTCTCCCCGAGTCCAGAGCAAATGACGGGAACCTAAAGGGAATTTGGCAGTGTGCAGAGGGGAAGCGTTGAATACAAGGCGAGGTGAATTGGCGTGGCGCAACGTAGCTCCGCCCTTTCTGTTGTGTCCGGTGAGCCCGAGAGGGAGTCCTGGGCACTGTGGAAGGGGATCGGGGAAGCTAAGGGTTAAAGGTGACGATGAGGAGTTAAGGGCCCTTGTAACCCTACAAAGACTTGAGCAGAACATTTTGCTCATATTCTAAACCCTTCTACAATCTCATCTAAAAGTACTCCAAGTTCTCCTTCCACTGTCAAAATCTAACTGCCGTGCTTGGTTATTTAGAAATGATCGAAATGGGGTAGAACAGACTTCCCGTTTGTGACCCGGATCCTTTTAAAATGCCTTTCTATGAGATGTTATTTTTGCAACCATGAATTTTTAAAAGTTATTGAAGTTTTTATATTGTGGAAAGGCAAAAAGAAAGGTTGGAAGTGTTACCACTGCGCTAGCCAGGACCTCTTGTCCAAAGATACTCAACCAAATGCCTTGATTGATGCCTTCCTTTATCTCCCCCCGCGTTAGCTTCTGGCCACCAGAAGCAATTCACCTGCTACAGAACTAACCAAGGGGAAGAAATCGGGAAGGGCAATTACAACAACCAGTATCTCTTAAAAACTAATTATCCTAATCAGCACAGATAACTAGCTTTGAGGCAAAGCACTGCAGAAGGTAGGGATCGAAAGGTTCCTCCACTACTTGTGGAAAGGCAAAAAGGAACGTTGGCAGTGTTAACCACTGCAGTAGTTAAAACGGTCTTAATGACTTTGTAGCAAGTTAGTTTGCCACATGGTGACTTGAGTTCTCAGGCTGGATAATGCACAGAATCAGAAGTTCTTAACTACAAGGCCAACTCGGTCACAATGTTTTACATATTTTGGACAAGACAAGAGCGATAATTTATTTCAAAGTTACCCTATTACCTTACACAACATGTAGAAAGTGGTAAAAATTATGAACCAATAGAAACGGAGTGTTATTTGACATTACCGAAAAGGGGATGGTCAACATGTAAAGAAGAGGGTAAGGGATATAGTAGGGAAGGAGCTCATTAGCATATATTTTTTCATCAAGCAGGTACAACAGACTATCCATAACATTCCACTGTTTTATGGGCCCTAAAGCACAAACACAAAGGACGTTAACACCAATCTACGTGAGGTACGGCTGTAGCTTTCGCCTGAAAAACGCAGGTTATTATGCATATGAGGGTAGTCTTTAGCATTACCTAAACTCTATTAGGAAACCTATCGGTTAATTTCCATATCCTCTGTCTGTGAATGTCTAATGACTGGGATACGGACATACACAAGGTCAGAGGCGAGGTCATTGCTTAAGGACAAAGCCTACAGTGGAATACTGTTTTATGGCTGATCAGGGGATTTGAACCCCGTTCTCATTTTGGCTACTAAAAGAGAGACAGAAGCTCCAACCACTAGACCAACTCGGCCAACTTAAAAATTATGAACCAGTCCAATGGGCAAAGAAGATGCTAGAGAGACCTTAAAAAAATTAACAGCTAACAATATAACTTCCCAAATATTTACGATATTGGAATGGTAGTTCTAATACGAAAGTTTTGAATTTGATGATGAAGTTGTTTCTTTAAAACCGTTGGCCTTGCCCTAATGGTTAGGAGCTCCTGTCTCTCCACTAGTCAGCATTAGAACGTATGTTCAAATCTCCAATCAGCCGCAATAAAAAGTATTTTCTATTGCATTTCTTCTTAAGGAGTTGTCTAATCTCTGACATTGTGTACGCTCACATCTTCCTTATTAGGCTGAACAATCAGAAGACATGGGAAAGATACGAAAAGTTTCTCAATAGTTTTGTGAGAATTCCGACAACTATCCTCATTGGCATGCAAATATGCTAAAGAGTCCTTCCTTCCATATACCTACCGACCCCCTTACATGTTGACCAGCCACTCTGCGGGAAGATAAAGTAACGTGCCTTTTCCTTTTTTTTTTTTACAAAATTAATTTGCACAAATCAAAGTCAATTACTAAATGCTATATTCAAATGCTAAATGCGAATTGCTTTAATTTAATTTTAAATTTAGCATTGCTTGTAGCAATGCTATATTTTTTATTAGCTATTGCAGAACTGTATAAAGCGTTTATATGTTATGTAGGTACACAGAATAAAAACGGTAACCAAAAATATAAGGATTGCTATAATATGTCTATGCCTCCTTTAAGTTTAGCGAACAAGAAAATTTTAGTACGACGTTGTTCTCTGGGAAGACCAGAAGAATCATAAAAATCATTTACATGTAGAAGTGTAGAAAAAGTCCTAAAACGCAAAGCGCTGTAAAATTACCTAATTAATTTGCACTGGCTCGAAATTCAATCCAAATTTAACAAAAGCCAAATGCCGCAACTCAACATTAATAAAGTTATACCTTTGCTATCTCAAAGTCATTACCTGGACATGAAGTTTGAAGAAATCATAGCTATGTGTAATACGAGGTAGTTAGAATTTATTGGCACAATTGCTAATACAAAGGATCAAAATGTTCTTGAAGCAACATGATTTGAGTTTTCATTCCAGGCGCTATACAGCCTGAGCACTGGTTCTTGCATATCTTACCTTAAATAAAGTTATCCGAAAAGAAATCTGGTCAACACAATTTTGCAATATAAGTAACAATCAATAAAAACTTAAACAACTTTTTTTAAAAAACTATTTGCAGTCAATTACAAATTATCATCGCGTTTTAGTTGGAAAACTATTTGAAACCCCGATAACTCAAACTAAATTGACACAAGCTCATTAAAACCGTTTTAAGGAGTATGATATTATTAATCACTAGTAAAATACCCCGTCCCTAGACGGGAGTATAATTCTTTTAACCCATCTTTAGTTACCCCGTAACTTCAGTTTCAAATGTTAATTATTGGTAATTGCTAGTCACAATTAACTAATTAGTAATTATTTTTAAGCACTTTAATGTTCGTAGTTAATTTCAGCGTACCGCAGAAACCTCGATTGCATGTAAAAATCAACTTTAAAAGATAATTATTGTTAACTGCTAATCACAATTAACTAATTGGGAATTGTTTTTAAGCAATTTGGAGTTCTTTGTCAGCTTCAGCGTACATAAAAACCCCCAATTCCATGTAAAACTCAACTTCCAAAAGTTATTTTCACTAATTGTTATTTACAATTAACTAATTATAATCGTTAATGTCTGAGCTAAAGGAATGTTGATTTTTTTAAAAACAGGGAATGAAACTGAGGATTTAAGAGATAAGAAGTTCCCTTTTCCTTCCCATACCCACCCACCTCCCCCCCCCTCTCCTTTCTCTTAAAAAAATAAGGTCAAACACAAATCTAAACCTCATTTTTAATTGTTTTTTTTTTGTCAAACGTTTGATGTAGAAGAAACTCATAATAATCTGAAAAATTATTCAAAATAGTTTTCTTTGGTATTAATTAATTATAGCGAGATCGTTTAAAGATACACTGAATAAAATTACAAAAAAAATGGTGACGGAGGATGGAGGAAAGAATGTTGAAGTATATTTTTGTCTTTTTTAAAAGTTAAAATGAATAAGAGAATCTGAGTATGACGCCATTTCTGGAAGACTCGAAAAATCAGGAAAATTTACACGTAAAATTTTAGGAAAAATTGTCAGGTGTAAATTTATAAAAAAAAAAATTGAATAGAAATGGCTTGAAATTTAGAAGCATTTCTTCTCCTATAATAAAATAGATAAGATATAATAATATATAATGAGAAAATCGCTCTGAAGATTCACCTCCTAATAAAAAACCAATGATAAACACGCTTCTTGAGGAGTTGAAAATCTTAAAAGCCTAAAAGTCCAAGCAGAATAAATGGATATCTTGCAACCGTTATTTTATTATTCCTGAATTAACATTGAGATAGCAGAGTTGGTCAAGTGGTTAAGAGCTTCTGTCTCCCTTCACTAGCTAGCCTGAGAACGGGGGTTTGATTTCCCAGATCAGCCACACAAATGCCTTTACTAGTGGTTTTCTCTTTAAGGAATTGCCTTGCCTCAGACTGTGTATGCCCGTATGTACGAGATTAGGTATGCAAAGTAAGAGTATATAAAAATCACATGATAGGTTTCCCAATAGCCTTGAGGTAACCCTTAATGACTACCCTCCTTTTCATAGGGTCACCTGCGGTTATCAGGCGAAATCTACGGCTGTACCGCGTAGGCCCGTAAAACAACAGAATGTTCCGGATAGTCTGTTGTGCCTGATTTGTGAAAAAATCTATGCAAATGAGCTCCTTCCCTACTATATCCCTACCTTCTTCTTCTTTGCAGGAATGTCAAATTACTTCTCTTTTTCATAATGAAGACTGACAAGGAACAGCAATTGTTTAGGACACAACTTTGTTAGAGCTTGTTAGGTCCTAATAATGTAATTTAATTATATTCCGTAAAACACTTAATCTTTCTAGAAATTCTCAACCGTTCCGTAGCGCTTATTTAGGATACGAGCTTGTCGGGGTCTGATTTTGGTTGTAAGATTACTACTACAATCCATTAAGTGTACATGATGGTCTGGGTTAAACACAAGAGAAATCGAATACGTTTTGTTAAAATTCTAGGCCGTATAGTCCAACCCTGGAAGACGGAGTGGTTAGTCCCTTGAGCTCTAGCCATAGACGGACACGGGTTCGAGTTCCGGTGCCGCCATTATGAAAGTAGTTTTTTCCGAAAGGTTTCCCACTTCCCTTGCCCGAATGAGGTATTGGAGGACAGGTGGGGCAGTTGGGGTGCGTGTGTAACCTGGGGTTGCAGTTGCGGAGGGTGGACTGGAATCGGTATGCGTAAGACGGTTGTTCCTATGTCTCGCCAAAGGCGGAATTGTGGTAATACAATAACATGCAATTCTTATAATACGCTTAATTATTACTTAACGTATTTAACAAAATTCCTTAAAGCTCAATTCAGAAACTTTGGTTGAGTTACAACTATTGAAGATAGTAATTGTAATTGAGGATTAATTTAAATATTTCTACGTGTAAGATTCCCTAGAATTTACAACTTAAATATAAGTTGACGTGTTAAAAAAAACTCTTTTTGTGATTTTGGTATAAATATGTATATAAACCTTCTCGAGCAAAAGGTATCACAATTACTTGTGCAAAGTATTTGTTCGATTAACTTCAAGCCCGTTGTTATTACTTACTCTGAAAAATGAGTCGTTTAGTTCAGACAATTGTATTCTTGCTAACCATATCATCAGTCGTTGCATGGAAAATACACGTAGAATCTGCAACATTCTTAGATGGTTCTACATCGCCGACCCCACTTGAATACGAAACAGTGGTAACTGCAAACCCTCACATGATGCAAGGAGGTTGCGGTAAAGTTTTAGTTGGTAAGGTTGTATTATTAAAAGCAAAGCAATTAATTAAATTAACGAAACTCACTATTGAGGGTCTCTGCAATACTTTATTGTATCCTTACCTTGAGCGATGCACTACTTTTAGATATCATTTTCACCTATAAAAAATTCTTCCACTCGCTTACATACCGACGCATTCAATTGTAGAAAAGTTTTTAAACTTAAACCGCTACAATAAATTTCTTTACATCAGGCGAAACTGCTAAGCTAAATACTAATAATTTAATAAAGTAATTGTTATACATCCCATTATAAAGCAACATTAGGCTGCCCTCGAGAAGGACAATTTAATTTTTAATTTCAGGACCTCCTGACCCAGGGCAGGCTACCTTGGCTAGTCTTATGTGAATGAAGTTTTGAATAAAAAAATCTTTAAATCTTTAAAATCTTTTTTTAAGTCATTTTTTATTAAATTTATAGTTTTTCAAATAATTAAAAAAAAACAATGCCAACACCGGCGCTAGCGGTATAAAATACATGGTTTTTAAGTGAACCCCATCCCACACTACAATACCTCTACTATGTCTTTTCTTTTGCTATCATAAAAATACTCCATGTAATCCTATCCATCTCACCTCATCTTTTGTATTTCTTTTAGGGCTGTAATTAGAAAGGATTTTACTCTGACTACATTTTGTGCCTATTAATAATACTAGCTATATAAGTATTGAAACAAAATATCTAAAATTTTCCGTTTCCTTCAGCTACCAACCAATTAGGAATTCGTGTTGCAATAAAGTATGTAAGCCACTGGGACAGAGATGGAAAGAAAAATACAGATGAAATTATTCAAAAGCAAGTGAAGTATTTGAACAATGAATTCTCAGCCTTCAGATACCTAATGCAAGTCTCCGGCAAAGGTAGGATGTTAATAACAATGCTAAATTATAATACTATATTGTGACGCTACACCCGTGGTGCCAGCGATACTTAGCGACATGGCAACTCGACGATGGCGGATGCGCTCAAATGGTAGAGGTGACTCGCGACACTTGATCGGCAAGGGCAATGAACTCGACGCTGGACTAGGCAACCGACTTAAATGACGACGACTCTTTCTTGTGCAACAATAAGGCAACGAGGTCAAGGGTCACGGTGGCTCTAAAGCCGGACATCCTGACTGGACAATAGCAAACGATGGACTGACAACCCAAGAGCCTCGACTAACTGAAGTGCACCACTATTTATAGGAGTGCACCCAAGGACAAGACATGAACTCTAATACAGGGGCAAATGATAAAGACAAGACTACAACTACTGATAAGACTAAGTAACGCAGACATACGTCCGCCATAAAATGTACCTACGGGCTAATTAACCTACTGTCGTCGCGTGCACGGCGTCCTTGAGGTCATCGACGTCGTGACCGTGACAATATTAATGTAATATGACTTTTCTACCACTGTTGAGGTAGATGTAAACTGTATATAAAACACGCACTTTTTCTAACCTCAGACGTTTTACAACAATTCAAATTTATATTTGTGTACGGGAAACATTTGTGGAATGAATTAATTTATGAGAATATGCCATGTGGCCATTACTGCAATGTTAATTTTCTTATTAAAAAAAATTATTTGCAAGGACTATTTGTAAGGACCACTTTAAATCTTAAATTTAATTTTCTGTAAACATTTTCTTTAATGAACAGTTTAAATTTTTTTTTGTAGCTTTAGGCCCGTCCATGAGTTGGGTTCCCATGGTGTACTGCAAAGGGGTCGGAAATGCTGTCGAAGGAGACACAACTAAATACCACTTGATTGTAATGGAGTATTTTCCTCAAAACTTTACCGAGTATGTGAAAATGGACACCAAATTGGCGCCACCGGGTGGACTCCGTTCTGAAGAAGAAAATATAGGCTTCTCCTTGCAAATTGTACGTGTACTGAAAATTTGTAAAATTTAAATTCGTGTTTATTAACAGTTTTTGTTTGCGGAACCTCAACCTGTTTCTAGCTCAGCATTGTGGACACTTTAAAAATCCATGGTATTGAGCATAACGACTTGAAACCTGAAAACTTGATGGTAGACACCGTCGGTCGATTACGTTTAATTGACTTTGGGTATGCAACATTCCCTGGCACAGTACTTGACACGCGTATTCAACGAGGAACTGCTCTATACACGCACTATCGCAGCTTTGTAAACTATCCAGGTAAATAACAATGGTGCTACGAGTGAGTCATTTGTAACATTATTATAGAAACCCGTCAATAGAAACTGAAAATCACTGAAAAATAGCGTTAAACTGACTTTCACATGACAAAGTATATCTTCTTTTAGTCTAGCTTCCAATTTATCGCTCCGCAAAAACAGTTTTATTATGAAATACATAAGTCAAAATAAAGCAAATTGAATAGTTTGTTTAATGTTTTTATTTTGACTTCAATTTCTCGAAGGTCCGACGCCCCGAGGTGACTTCATGGCCACGATTTACATAATGGTTGAATGTGAAATCGGATATCCGACGCTTGTTTCGCGACTTCGTCAAATTGGAAGTGTAGGTGATAAGGTAGCATTGAAGGCAAGATACGGAGATGATTACTGGTGTATGATGAACGGGAAAAGCAAGTTTTCTGAACTTATAACAAGCGCATTCAGAGAAAAATTAGGTATTGGAAAATATAATTTATACCACTTAAGTTGCTGAAAAAAAAATTAGATTAATAACTATACTTATTTAGATATTGCTTTTCGAATATGTCACGGCAAATAGTAATTTTGTTAAAATGTTTTCAGTATTCGGCGAAATTGTGCAAGAAATGCACCGCGTGGCCGACGCTTCCGAAGGGGAAATTGAATATTCGCCGCATATATTAGCACTCAAAAAGCGGCAAGAAGAAATCAAGAAAAAATGAACACCCTGTGTTAGTAATATTCGCGCAAAAATTTCTATTGTGTTAATAAATACCCCGGCTGCGATAAAATTTTTGATCGAAAACATTATTAAGATGATTGTGTTTTAATATGGAAGAGAATAAACAGTGGTAAAGCGGTACACTCAAGTGGCGTAAGTAGGAGAATTTGAGTATCAGTATCACATGTATTTGGAAATTTCAAGGCAATAACATTTGATTTATTGCACTCAGGTAAAAATCTGTCATTTTTTAGGTCAAGGGGTCAATTCTGGGCACTAAGAGGTTTTGGGGTCAGCGGGATTATCATAACTTTTTGTTTCACGCTTCCATTTCTTCTTCACCCAATCGCATTACGCCCTTTCCGCCGTCGCCCGTTTTTTGTGTTTTTGCCATCACCGTTGCAATACCGTCGTCGCTTTTCAACTCCGTCTTTGTACGTTCGCCCTCGGCAATCACTTATTAGTAGCGGGAGCGAAACGAATGCTACTTATGTTTTTGCTCTGTCCACTCGAGCATAACTTATACCTTAGGAACTACTCAACATATCCCAAAGGCGGTTTTCTTGGATAAGTTCCTTGATATCCGACCCAGTTGAAGTTTATTTTAGTATGACTGGAAGTGATCCCCTTGGGGATCAAAGGTCAAGGGTGTACGGCTAACCAGGAAATTCAATTTTATAATTTGTAATCCTTAGAAAGTAGATTAAAAATTTGGTTGCGATATTTACTCGTTTTTTATCAAAATAACTAGCAAAGAAACTCGTCCTAAGACGAGGTATACTTTCCGTAACCACCCTAAGCGCCTTCTACCCAAACAGTTTAAATACTTACAACTTTATTTAAAAATTAGTGGGCACACTACCAAACTTCCATTTACATGTAAAACTCAATTTTTAAAGTTAATTATTCCTACTGGTTAATCTTAATTAACTAATTAGGAATCTATATAGAGCCACTTCAAGGTCAAATTTAGCTTCAGCGTACGTAAACACCCCTATTTGCATGCTAAACTAAACTCCCAAAAGGTAATTATTGTTAATTCTTTAATCATAATTAACTAATTAAAAACACAATTGGGGAATTAATTAAATCATTTTTACGATGGTCTTAAGCCATTTCAAAAAGTCTAGTGTAAAAAAAAAGTAAAAAAAAACAAAAGAAAAAAAAGGCCAAAGCAGCGATTTGAACCCGTGTTAAAAGCAACGCATTTCACCACTCGGCCAAAACTCACTTGAAATTGTTGATGATGTAGAAGTCGGACGACTCATCATCGACTACCAACTCTGTAGTCTTAATAGTAATTGAGTTAATTTGAACTTTAGTTTTTAGCCCGAGGCAGAGGGCTTATGTAATAATTTTGTCTCTCCGTCTGCAACACGCTAGCGGACGAACCACATGTCACTTTTGTCCAAATTTTGAGCTCATGACCTTTGGGACAATTTGAAGGCTAAGTTCAAATATGGAATTGGTGGTTCAATGCTTTGGGGGTCGACTAAGACGGCAAGGGCGGGGGACCCTTACTATCTAAAAAAATTTTCAGATCATGTCCAACTTTTGTATAGGAAATCAATATGACTACACAAAGGCTGAAATCGAATTGTATCCAAATCGGACCACCCTGTCACAGTGTCCGGGTCAAAAGGTCATTGAAAGCGTTCAAAAATGCGTTGTATACAAAAATTGTTAAACGCTATGCACACTTTGGGAACGTTCGTGAACATAATGAACAGTTTTGTATTAAAATTTACAAACAAATTTGTTGCCATGGTGATATAAACTTGTTCTTTGCTAAATTATAATTTGTAGAACACATTTAAGGCCTAAGCAAGGCACGGTAACTGGTAACTGGCACACGGTACGGATGTTAAATGTTTCTAAATTGTTTAATCACGATTTTTCAAAACTGTTTATTTTGTTAACAGTTTTTTTTATTTAGTTACCACCTCTCTCAGGCGTGAAGCCTATGAGGCGGGGCTATAAGCTGCACCGGTTGATATGTACACATGTACTGGTAGATTTGCAATAGCCTACTGTAAGCCTTACTCTAAACCTATTATTAATACGGCCTGATTTCAGCTCTAATGACTCCGAGTTACAACTATATTTTAAATTGTTTTAAATAATAAAACTTATATAAATAGGAATAAAACTAATATGCTTAAGTTTGACTTTCTGCCGGGGTCGAGTCTTGTGCCTCCCTTCCAAATGGCACAAAGAAAAAGCAAAGGCAGATTAGGCCTAATATGCCTAGAGCAGTAGATGCAATTATAAAAATCGATTGCCAGAATTTGGTTGGCGTGGGAGGTTCTTCGAAGGGCTTCCAGTTTATTCTGGTGCTGCTTCCTAAAAAACTCGATGGCAGCCACGAGGTTGGGTGCTGTGCCAATGGAGGGCGGGAGGTCGGTTTTGATTGTTTTGAGGAGTTAATCTAATCCCACTGTTAACAGTTTTTGTAAACTGTTCATTATGTTAAAAAAATTCTGTTAATTCTTTTAACAATTGTTTAAAACTACTCATTGTGTTTTCAAACTATTTTCAACAGTTGTCCAAAAATGGTTAATTTATACATTAACAATTTTTTCGTAGAGTTTAGTAGGTTACGTATTTGCAATAAATACGCCTAAGTGTTACCAAGGTATTATTTCTCAGTTAAAAAACCCAAAAATGTTGGGAAAGGTAATTTTCGGGCGGGGTTAGCTTTCGATTTTAAAACAAAAAATTATAAACTAAATAATTTCATGTAGAAATCATTTTAGTAATCGTAGTCATTTTTTAAGAGAATGCCAAAATACTTTTTAAAAGCAATCAAACTAGTAATGTGGCTTAATAAGCCACATTGTACTTATAGTGCAGGCCCAAAACATTATGTAAGGTAATGTACAAGTATGCCTTTTCTTAAACGGAGCCAAATGCCGGAGCCGCGATTAATGAAATTTGCCAAAACGGTTTGGTCAAACTTTTGGTGTACTGTTTTAGACTGAATAAAATTTTATATTGATTTTATTACTCCTTTTCAAACAAAATTAATATATTTGTATGTAAAAAGAGCGTAACAAAAAGAATAAAATTTGGTATAAATTTTGATAGCTTAATTTTCGAAGATTGGTAAAATGTGTATAGGAGTTCTAACAGTAGCTCTATCATTTGCATTACATTTATAATTATATCGAATTACATTTATTTAATGATTACGATTTCCATACTTTGATTGAACTGACCGTGGTAATAAAATTGTTGAGTTATCGGACAGGTAATCAGAATCAAATTAATTTAAAATACAGAAAGAATATTTAGAAAAAAGAAAGAATAGCTAGTGTGTCATGAATTCTAGTTACTAAAGTTTAATCTAAACAAATCAATTATTGTGAAGTTAATTGTGGCGGCCGAACTTGATATACTGTAATTCCGGTTTTAATTAAATGAGTATCTTCATTTTTATGAACTAGCGTTAGCCACTTTTGGTTTCGTTCTGTCCGTCCGTCTGTTCGTCCGAGTACCTCGATTATCTCAGAAACTACACAACATATATTAATTTTGTTTCCAGATATGAGTTTCTTGAGATCCTGCCCGGTCCAAGTTTGTTTTTGTTTGACCAAAAGTGACCCCCTTGGAGGTCAAAGGTCAAGGTAAAAGATATAATTCTATGACAACATAAAAAATGATCCCTACAAAAGTTGTAAAGGAGTGTGGCCCCCCGATGACCCCCAAAATGACCCCTTGACCTCAAATTGCCCTGTGAAACGATAATTTTGTATGAAACGATGATGACCCCGATGACCCCAGAGTCCTCCTTGACCCATATGTGAGCCCTTCACCTCAATATGATTTTCAAGGTCAGACTCTACTTTTGTATGAAACAAAAAGTTATGATGGTCCCGATGATACCCAAACCCCCTTGACCCGGAAATGATCCTTCCTTGATCATAAAATGACATTTCAAGGTCAAACCCTACTATGTATGAAACAAAAAATTTTCATGATCCCGATGATCGCAGAGCCCTCTTTGGCCCGAAAGTGGCCCTTGGACCTTGCAGAAAATAAAACACTTGGCGACACCGGGACTCGAACCCATGTCCTTTCATTGCTAGAGCTCAAGGCTCTAACCACTTGGCCTGCGAGGTTTGGACATTTTTATTGTTATTGCATTGCGAATATTATTAGAATCGGAAATCTCCAACTTGCTCCAAGGCAAATTTATGATTTGGCGACATATTAAGATTTGCAAATGAGGGTTTTCAACTCTTAAAACTTTTTAAAACTCTCTAAACTTTTAAAATTTTAAATAACTATGGTCACAACCAGTATGTTTAACAAAATGTTGACACTATTAGCCGTCGGGCTTATCATTATTGACTTAGGCGACTTTTGCTGCTACGATATTTTATATCATTTTATTTTCTACTCCATTCTTACTAATGCAGTAAAGTTGAGGCTGGGTTTGCCATAAATCAAATAAAAAATAAATGATTATTGAACGTGCTAGAATTTGCAAAAAGCAAAACCCAATGAGTAGCAACTCAAAAAGTACAAATCCTCATGCTCAAGAATAGAAATTTTGAGTAGAATGTAGAAAAATATTGAGCAGGGGATTTTGGCCTGAGTAGGAGTACATGAAATCAACTCAAGATATTCGACCTGTTTAAATGTAATATTCCAACGTAATACAATGTAATTTTACATTACTTATTAGATGATTTGATTTAATATGTTAAAATTTGTAGATTGATAAATGTCTAGAACAGAGATTTTGAGAAGATAATTAGCTCAACAGTAATATCTATAATCGATTAGCTTTGATTGAAAAATAGTTCTTAATGGAATATTTTTACAATTCCACCGTATTTACGATAAATTTCTAAAAGTGTATTTTTAGTAGTTTAATTCAATCTTGTTTTGAAGAGATAAATGAGTCGTTGTTTTGGGCTATTGTTACTTATCCTTTATTACTTAGGACAGAACAATAAGACAATGTGGTTTTTAATAAGCTAAAAATTTTCCAAACGTTATAGTAGTACTAACCTAAGACAACTCCTAGGTCAAAGTATACAGTTTCTTTTTTCAAATTAGCTCTATCTGAACATCATTGCTTTTTGTTCATTTAGTTTAAAACACAAACAAAATTGCATTTAATTTATAAGAATTTTTAAAGGGATTTTGTAGAGCGTACATTGTTACATAAAATTTTATGATATTATGTATCTGTCGCTCTCCTATGATAAACATAAGTATTTTGCATAAAAAGGGGTGTTTGAAAACAAACTTAAGATTTGAAATTTTTTTATTAGGGTTTACCAAAGATAATATTGTACCTTATACAGCACTTAAAAAACGTCTTACATCAATTTTATATCTCAAAATTTAATATGTTTTCAATTTTGTTTAATTTAGGTTTAGTTGTTTTGGTAAAAGGAATCTCTACATAATTATTCATTAGTAAGAAAAGCCGAAAAAAGTATACACAATATAAATATAATCCTAAATTAAATTAATTTTTAATAAATTGTTGTTCCATTACTAATATTCTTGTTTAGGCATTTTTTTTGCCGAAAATCATTTATAAGTAACTAGCCGTAGTTTTCGCTTCGCGAAAACAATATACGGCTAGGGTGATTCAATACACATGACATATATCGTTCCTCGGAAAAGTTGGCTTTGACCTCGAAATGTTAGTTTGAGGTCTAGGGGTCATTTTGGGGGCGTTTGGGGCAATAGAGACTTTTTACTTTTTTCACACACGGCAATTTCGCCTACATGCGC
>JAQFYP010000745.1:0-19824 GCA_034694865.1 Bilobella braunerae | reverse complement strand
AGAAGCTTCCAGAAATCACGTTCAAAATCAGACGTCGCTTGCTTTCTTTTTTCACTGTTAAAGTCAATGAAGGTTTTAAGCCATGGCTTTTGGCTAAACTTCACAGCAGCATGAATTTTTGTTACTTTGGATCCAATGTGAATATATTCTTGCAAGACTCTGTAGTGTAAGATGTAATTCTTTTTTGGGGTAAGATTCCCAAGTAATTTTTGAACACGATCAACCCCTTTCAAATTTAGCTCGTTGACCAGATTCTGCTGGTATTCAACAGATAGTTCACTTTTCTGCACAGTTCTAAGTTGTGGTGCGGGAGGAAAATTGTTGAAATGATCATGTAAATGTTCTGGAATTTCCAAATCCATCAAGTCTCCATCCACTTTTCTCACAAGTAAAGTTTTCAATCTGTTCACTGAATTGGTCAGTTAAGTTTTTCCAAATATGAGAAATAGATTCTTTTGTAAACACAATATGCGAAAATGATGTAAATTTTCCCACTTTAAATTCACGTTCCAAAGCTCCAAGTTCATTTGCATTATTTTTATCCGTCTTTTCTCTTGAAAATAGAGCTTCCATTTGGAAAAAAACTTTGAAGTTTTTCCATTCTTCAACATGTTGTTCTATTACTTCAAAAGATTTTTTGCGAACTGCATTGAAAAAATCATGCTCAGTTTTTTCCGAGCAGTCAAACTTTTGCATGTCAGCCCGATATTTTCGCACAACATCTACACTGTCACTGTCAAACACAATGTCAATCGTTTCATTTTCCCCACCACCAAATTGTTCTTGGAAAAATTGGTTTTTGTGGCTTTGAAATAGATGTTTCTGTAGGGCTTCACGTTTGTTAAAGTTTAAACTACACCAGAAACACTTTAACTTCCGGTACATGTTAATAAATATGTTTTTGCTAGATCCTGTCTCTTCGGAGTCAATGGACTCATACTCTGCCGCCCACCTCTTTCGAGGAGGTAGGCTATCAAATTCTCCTGAACGTTTAGCCATGACCGAGCAGCCACTAAAACTCAACTGAGCTATAAATTAGGAATGTATTCAAGTTTTATTTTAACTTTCAATTGAGATTTGGCGTATTAGCATTAACATGGGCAGTTGTAGAAGCTAGCCACAGGATGACCTTGATAAATTGTCTCAATAAATTATGTTTTAATATTTTGTTCATTTGTGGTTTGTGACCGCAAGTTGATCGTGATAAATGGCGTGAGTAAAGTCAACCACAGGATGACCTCATTAGGAAGGATGTGAGAAAATGAGTTAGTCAGTGGCCGCAACATGACCTCATTTTAAAATTTGGAGCCTTGCGGTCACGTGTTCTAATTTATGTTGCCCATTTATGGTTAAAATTAATTATTTTGTCCCATTAAAAATTTTAACGCCATTATATAAATAATAATTTTTGAATGAATTTACCCATGTGGGGTTTAATTATTTTTGCCCATTTGTGATGGGGTGATGAGATAACTACAAGATGAAATTAATTAGTTGGTAACTGCTACATGAACTCATTTAAATGTTGGCGCCCACGTGATCCGAGGTAGCCAATCAGAGAAGGAGGTGATGACGTCATTGCAAAATGGGGAGGAGCTTACGGGGGTCGGCTCTCGGGGGTCGGCGGGTGGGTGGAAAAAAAGGGGTTTATTCTCATATCGGTTTAACCCAGGATTTTGCGCTCCGATTCACGCCTCTAGTTACTTCTGATGTGATACAAATCTTAGTAAAAAAGTGAAATATGAGATACGACGTTTTACATAAAGTTAAAAGAAAGGAATTCCTGTCAGTGAGAGAGAAACTAGTGGCGGAACGTCTTTTGACTTAATATCCCTCCAGATGCGAGAATTGTATTTTTTCATGAAAAATTTAATGTATATAAGAGTAGCCACAATAGTATTTCCATGACCTTAAACTAATTTATAACCACCAGTCTTAGGAAGGGCAATTTTGGCTAGTATAAAAAAAGAAATAGGCAAAAATCTGCTTGAAAAAGGACTTTTTTCAAACGATGTTAATTTTTACAACATTTTTCTTTTTTCAAAAACGATTTTAGTGTGTGCGTGCTGTTCTATTTTTGTTTGTTTTCATTTCCACATTTATGGTTTGACGTGCTGACTTTTAGTTTAACAATGTTGTTTAACATTAATTGTGCACAAAATGCATATAGTTCTCTGCTTTATTCGATGCAATTAGGCTAAGTGTTATTTTATATCTTAAGAAAATTAAAATTGTCCTTTGTCTGTGACGCAATTGCAAACTCGTCATACTTTTACCATAATAGTACAACTCTACATTTTTTATGTAACGTATTTTGTCATCATAAATTATAATTATATAAATTATTTTGTTGTTACAAAACAAACTTTTGTTGAATTTTATATTTAAACAAGATAGGATTTAAACATTTTTGTATTCGATATTTTACAAAATTAATTTGACTTTCAATAGCAGAAAATGACGTTCGTTGTCTATGTTGTAGTCGTCTGTGTAGCATTGGGAGGAGTCGATTCTGTAAGAAATATAATTTAACTAGAACTATTTAAGGTAAAACCCTGTTCTTGCTATGAGTACGGTAATACAAGCATTTTTACACATTAAGGCCATTTTATTGCCGCAGATTTTCCTAATAACCTGTGAGCGCATAGCGGTTAAAATAAAAACTAATCTGTCATTTCCCATTACTTAAAAGCTTACAAAATTGACATCGATTAATTTTATCGAGTAAAGCTCCTTTACTGTTTACAAATAAACAGACAATCAGAGTGTTACCATAAAGCAGCAAAAAATATTTAATATCATTATACTTCACAGCAAGCAACACTCTCTAAAGATCAGACAGATCTTGTCTCTACTGCACAAAGAATCCTGATCACTTTTCAACAGTTTGTTGGATCTGAAAATTCTGATGCCCAAAGAAACATCACGGATATTGGTATGAAGGCAAAATCAATATCAATCTTTGAGGCAACATCAGAAGTAATGCTTATATTGATGGGAAATCCAGAGGCAAAACCAGGGCCGTAAGTGATTTAAACTTACAATTAGTATTAATTTCGAAAGTGATTATGACTGAATATAATAAAACTTTTGCAAAAGTTTTGGGCTTCCAATGGCTAAACCGGTATTATAGTATTATCTATGTAATCAATCACGTAAATATTGATAGTTATGTTCAGGTTTATTTCGTTGCTGCAAGATGCCTTACAACACATCAACTCTCTTGATTGCACCTTTCTTACTCAAATATCAAAATATCCTATGTTGCTGAGGAGCATTGAACTTGTAAGTTTTCATCTTACAATCCCAGGTGCCTTTTCAGCAAAACAGCAAGCCATTGTTGACTACACCGAAGATATTCTGACTTGGCTAGCTGGCATTAGCACTCGAGGCTACTACTATGCGGATTGCGACTATGTACGAGCTGCTGATTTGTACTTGATCTTCTTAAGTTTCAAATCAGTGAGTGAAATAGTCGCAACCGTGCTTATTGGAGGAGGATGGAACAAAGCTTGTGGGAATACTGGGTACGATATAAATTTACAAAATTCCGATTATCTTATCTCTCTAACAATTTTTTTTAAGTTTTTTGTATCACCTGCTCAAGACACTTACAAACACGGGGTATTGCGGCTTTGGTGATATGACCTACGAAATTAATACTGTTTTAAATGGGCTTAACATGTGGGACTAGAGACCAGGTTGTTCTGCTAGTGTTAGTGCTAGTGTAGGATATATACTTACATGTTGCTTTTACATAACAGTTACATTTAGAGGCAGTAAGTATCTCTGTGGGACTCAATTTGTTCAAGGAGTCTTGCTTTTAATTGTATTTTAATTTCAATTTAATTTTCGCTTCATAGGTAATATTTGGCACCAAACTTTAAATGCACGCCTCGTTTCATTAAACTCTGTATAAAATGGATATTTATAATTTAATTTTGACTTACTTGATGTTACAATTTGCATTGCAGTTGCACTTTGCTGTTTTTCTCGGTATAAGTAAGCTGCATATCAACAACTAGAGTTCCTAAAGAAGGAACACATAATTAAACAAATTTGCTTTATGTGGTTTTTGCTTCATTTTGCTTCGAGTACGATTGATCAAAACCACTCAAATGGTCAAAATAGGCTGGGACAATGTAATGCATCTATCATTTGAACATGTTCCATTTCAACTTCATATTTACATTTTGGAGGAGTGTACAATGTAGCGTCAGTTACTTTATGTTTTGTTCTGTCTATCCGCCCATCCTTCCGTCCTAATACCTCGATCATCTCAGGAACAACACAACATATCTCAAATTTGCTTGTGGATTTGAGTTTTTGGTATTCAGCCCCAGCTATTCGTGTCAAGAATAAGAACGACACCTGGAAATACAGTGAGAATTTTTACCCCTAGTATTTACATTTTCCGTTTTTAAAAAGTTTCGGCGGGAAAACACGAGTCGTGCGCCAACACAGTTAGAAAGTGGAAGAGGCTTGTGTCGTATAAGTATAAATTTATTTTTTGTAATTTTCTTGAATTTTATTGTTAAATTTAGCCGAATATTATTCAATAATTAATTAATTAGAACTTAAATCCTCTAACGCAAATGTTCAATGTGTTGACCGTTCTCTTGCCAATATTCATGAAGTCTGTCGTAGAATCTTTTTCTAACGTTACGAAGCATCACAACTGTTATCTCTCGTTGAAAGAACTGCGTCAAGCGATTTTGAAGGGCTGGAGAATTTTGTGCCTTGGTGGCAAGAAAATCTTCTGCCTCATGTATCCAAACCCAAAAAAATCCAATAGGGGTAAATCAGGGCTCCTCGGGGGCCAAGCAATAGGGCCACCTCTTTCTATCCAACGCTGAGGTAATTTCGTGTCCAACCAGTTTGTCACAATTCTGGACCGGTGTGCGGGAGCAGCGTTGTGCTGATAGATGATATCGGTATGAGGGATTCCTTGTCGTGTTGCCGAGCGCTGAATGGCTGGCCAGGCTTGAAGATCCATAAATGTTATTTTGGGAAGAAGTAAGGGCCGATCACTTCCTCACCAAAAAACCCCACCCAAAAATTCACCTTTGGAGAACCCTTGTCCTTCAAATCAGCAAACCACTCAGGATTAGTGTCGCTCCAATAACGGCATATTTGAGTTAAATACTCCATTTACAAAAACAGTAGCTTCATCGCTAAAACAATTTGCTTGGCGTAATCTTGATTTGCATTCATGAGCGGAATAAGCTTCTCTGCCAGATCAACTCCTGCCAGATGACAGGACTGGACAGTTTGACACTGAATTGGTGGCTTCATCGTTGGGCGATGACAAATTCTATACGCCCAGGAGCTTATCTAGAAAATTTGCACATTCAGAATAAACGCGTGGTGGCGGAAGTCCTATCAAGGAGGTCTTTAGAGAAGAAGAATCCTAACTCTCCTAGTCAAAGTGCCTTGAATACAAAGAGATGTTAAATAGTTTATACCGGATTCGGCTCAGATACGATAGGAAAAAATTTGGCAGTATGTTTAAAGGGTACTGCAGTAGGCTCGATTGAGGCTTGAGCGGCGTTGGTATTGATACCTCTTCCATTAAAAACATGCTTATATGATTTCGGTAAATACCTAGTATTCATATTTTATGTATCTGGTAATAAACTTTCTATTCAAGTTGTAATTGAACTCGTATTTTGTCAAACGGCAGTACTCCCCGCGCATTGGTCCATGGTAATTAAGGGTGTGACAAAGGTCGGCAGTGCTCAATGCTTTATTGTTAGACTGTGCTTCTTAAGCTACTAAAGTATAAGATACTTTGACTCTGAAAAAGGCCCAGGTATTTATTCCGGTGCCGTTAATGAGCTCTAGCTCACCGATATCTTTTATCAAAACCTCAATTAATGCATTGACGTTTTGACTCTAATGCTAATGCATGTACCTGTGCTAATTGCCTACGTGACATGACTAATTAAGGCTAATCAAGGGTTCTGACATTCACGGGTCACTGCTGGGCTCTTGAGTAATTATTTCAACAACAATCTTAAGTTTGCTTCCGCTAGAAAATCTAGGTATTGATTTGTGTAAGTAAACCTTATGTACAATTCGCAAACTTTAGATAAAATGCGAGACTCGTTATGCGAGACTCCAATATCACTAATAAGGGAATTTATCAAATATTCATGTGTGCACGGTTATTAGTTCCCTTAACACGGTCTCATGTGCCAGAATAGTACTACCCAAATTGAGTTCGAACATCACGTCCTGCAGTAAGAATTTTAAATTAGTATTTTTTTTTAGTAAAAGTCAATCACGGACGTCCTACACAGGGAAATTATTTTTTTAATATTAATTTTTTCTTGTCCTAGGTTAGCTAGTTTTTAGTATATTTTATTGCAAAGAAGCACTGTTGAGCCGCACCCCTTATTTATATATTTTTATTGACTTTATTTTTTTTCAAAATTGAAAATCTTTGGATTTAATACACCAATTTATAGCAGATTAGAGAGTAGTAAGTGTGGAAGAGTATTTAGGAACAAACAGCAAAATACTGCCTAAAACTCAAATTAGTATTACGAATGGTTAATTAATTAGTTAATTATTCTTGACAATCAACTGTGACAATATCTCTGTGTTGACCAAAAGGACAAAACGTGTGATCAAATCGAAATGAAGTGTATTACAAAGAATTCGGTTAAACATTTCGACAGCACTCAACACAAACAAATATGATCTAGGCGTACGCCTCTCTAATACAGACGGTCAATGCTTGCAACGACTTAAAAGTCACAACTAAATATTAATGTTGCATTGCCCACACAAAAGCTTTTAGCTTTAAAACAAAAAACACGGGAAGTATTTTGCAACAAACTTTTTCAATTGGAAATAGTTCTTGCAAAACAAAAGCCTGTCCTACCTGCATAAACGTCGCAGCTGCAAACTTGTCATACCATTTACAAAACCTCTTGCAAGAACGTAACATGAAATAAAAAAATACCATTAATTCCTAAAAACATTATTCCCAACGACTTCAAGAATCCTAGCATAGTCAAAGGCGACATAACCCCAAGATTAAGACAACTAATTAACTCACCGGCCTAGCATTAGTTACACAATAGTGATCGCTACCAGTCGAATCTATACCTAAGCATTCGGTGAGATAAACTTAAAAAAATATTTAATTCTAGATTTTCAAGGTAGTTCTGTTCCGTTACGAGAATTCTGTTCCACCTTGCTAGTAAAGCTTAAGTATGATAGTTTATCGTCTGTTTTAAAGGTTCAACTTCAATAAAAAACAGAACCTAACCTAATGTAAACTCATATTTTCATGGCATCATAGAGATTGCTTCAACATTTTACAAATGCTTCATGTTCAATTTATCTGATCACACTGTTCTCCCATTTGGAGAGTTTTGAGATTTTATACTAATGCTAACTTGTTTACCGTGGGTGAAGTAACTATTTTAACCATACCTTTTATCTGTAACACGTCACCGTAGACTTAAATTAACTTTCCAAAAAACTGAGAAAATCCAAATATTTAATCTTATAGTGCTCAAGTAGGCAAACCAATTTGTCCTTAACATTTTACAATACACCATTGGCTAGTGACCGGGGAAAAATTGATGATCTAAATTTATAATAACGTAGAATAATTTATAACTATTCCTAATTGTCCGCAATTTGAGGCATAAAATTTAGCCAAGATTTAGGATTTTAATTCTTTAATTTATTCTCTTTGTCCTACTTCCATTATAAAAAGATGAGCTTGCTCGTTAAATCTTCATTGCATTGCGTTTTTATAATCTAAGAGCCGTTGTACAGCACCCCTTACTTAAGGGGTGCTGAACATTAAAAATTGAAGGTGCTATTCAGAATTGAAGTTTTTATAAGAACTCTTTAAATATATAAAAAATATATATATAAATATATAATTCGATAAAAGGTTTCTAAGTCCTACTTCTCTTATGAAACACGAGCTTGCTCGGTAAGTCTTTAGTGCAATGCATTTATAATAGCACAAGTGCGGTTGTACAGCACCCTTTACTTTGAACAATAAAAGTTGACGGTGATATTTAGAATTGAATTTTTCCTAAAACTTCATGAAATATATACAAAAACTAAAAAATTTTTAAAAGGTTTTTACATTCTCTAAATATGATAGTTTGATTTCAAGGACACAAACGTGTTGTGCTTTTCTTATAGCATACCCAAGCAGTCTCTTATTTGCATTTGACTTTTTTTGTTAAAGAGAAAGTTACTGGTTACTGAAAAGTAACGGCACAATTTGTTGAAAAAAAATCATTGCTTTCATTTTCAGTATTTTTTTAAATTGTACCTTACCATTTTAGTTTTACTTTACAACTGAATTGTATCTGAACAATTAATTATTCTTCAAATTAAAGGTAAATTAGCTAAAGTTCTCGAAAAAGCAATAAAAAAAGAAGAAAATTTTTGCATTTCAAAACGCTTAAAAAGTTAACGTGGATGTACTATGGCAATAATTTGCACTATATCTCTTCAAGTTAAAGCGTAGAAGGATTTTTCTAGTCAGCATCATTCAGAAAATGACTTGTCCACTGCATTACAACAATCCTAATCGTTTTGGTGCTTCTTGGTACGGTATATAATAGAATTGAATGTTTAAATTACCATAAAAAAAATAAATATAATACAAGTGAGTTATAGACAAACAAGGCTTTATAAAGCCTCTCTTAAGACAAAACACGTTTTTAGGGTGTGATAAGCAACGTTTTAAACATCCAACAATAATTTTTTTTAATTGTTCCAACAAACTTCACACATGAGTTAGCACTGAATTCCTCAAATGTTTATATTTACTAATCTGCCTATGTCAAAGGACAGGACGATGTGGCTAATTTGTTTTCAGTAGGTAAGCTTAATTAGAATAATTTATTTAGAAAAATGGAGAGTTTGATCTATCGTAAATCTTTTGAGCCATTACTTTGGGTTTTTAAACTTGGATCTATCCTGAACACTTATCCTTACTATTTTGACCCTTTCGACCCACGTATTTACTCATGGTTTGCCTCCGACAAGACGAAAATGAACAAACGCTACCGCTACTACACCTACATTGCATACGCCCATTTCAGCAGAATATTTATGCAGAGTCTCCACAAGTTATTTGGATTGTGGGCTCTAGCTGAACTGACTTCGGCAGACGTACTTTTTTCTATTTTTGTTTTTAGCACAATAATAATTTCCACCACTTGCCACTGGACTCTGCTTCACTCTGAAGCCCTATCTGACATGATAACAAATGACATTTTCATTTGGTCAAAAGCTAAAGGTATTTGCCTATTTTCCTAGATTCACTTGTTGTTAATAACTTGATTTTTGGAACTTAGAGGCTCTAAACAAAGAGAAAACGGATTCTTCATTTGGACAGCACACAAACTTGCTTCTATACATGCTTCTATTAATAATTTTGTACGGTTTATTTGCCTTTTTGGGCGCAACAGTTGGAATTTTATTTGACTTTCCGGGTTACGCAATGCTAAAAATTGGACCAACATGGATGACACTGGTGTTAGTATGGTACTATATTGCAGGAACTATATTTTTCGACTTCCCTATTGTCTACGCATCAATTGTCAGGATAATACTTTCAGCAAACATAATATTGGTGTGGATGGAAGAGTACAAAAGAATATGGTAACTTTTTTGATTTATAAATTGTCAAATCAAGATATTTTTTTGTTAAGATGTGCAACAAAAACAAGCCTATCCTTATCTTATGTAAAATTTTATCCTTCGCTCCATAATAATTTTTCAAGAAAATAAAAGTATGCGTTTGTATCAATAAAAGTTTTAAAGTTTTTAGGTCAGAGTTCTAGAGTCAGAATTTCAAGCTTTGACGTGTAGAACTAGACGCTATATATTGAAAGCAGAGGCCCAGAAATTTGAAGAAGAGGCACGTTAAGGGTACTCCTGTCTTGAGACGGGCTTCTCTGGCAGTAAAAGTATAACCAAAAAATTATCAACTTCTTTTTGAGTGAATCCGTTCTAATGCATGCAGCTCTGGTAAAGGATGTGGTCAAGTTCTATCGAAACATTCAAGTCCATCATGGTGTATCAGTAGTCTGGATTCAGAACATACTGCCAATACTTGTTGTCATGTCGGAGAGCATCATTACAATCGTTTTATTCTCCATCATTCGCCTTCGTTCAACGATGAATACACTCGTGACTATAATGTTGGCCTCTGTCGGTGGATTCACTTTTGTGGCGTTCTTCATTGGAATACAATTTGGTGCAAGGGTGCTTGAAGTAACGTCAAAGTTTACAAGGGACTTGAAGAGTGCCGGCAATCGTACCCAAAAAAATCATTTTCAACTCCTGTCCGCCGTTGCGCTATGTCATTGGAAATACGTTTGTTATTGACAAGACGACATTTCCGTCCATAATGAATGACGTTATTATAAACAACGTAATTAATCTCCTTTGTATGTCATCATTAAAAACACTCAACGTAACATAACTGAACAGTGCAAAACAAAGTATCACTGTTGAACTATTTTCGTAAGCTGGAAAACTTGGCAAAAATTAAAGCACCCCATGTCGTAATTATATTTGGTTGTATTCACGTTGCACAATGTATTGGACCTAAATGTTTCATCTTGCAAAGTTGCAAAATTAAATGATATAAAAATATACCGCGCGTCCCAGTAGCACCTGCACATTCAAATTCAAATACCATAGCGGCATTACAAAACTTTTAGAAGCATGAAGGGAAATTGAAAACAAAGAATCTAGCTCAAGTCGGCTACCCCAATGCATTTTTTGGTGTATCAAAATAACACCACGAATTTCCCAACCTGGTTTTGAATTTAAACAAAATGTTAATTAATCGACTTATAATTAAGTTATTTTGCCTATGATTTACGCTAAATTTTGTACGTACGAATTGTTGTAATTCAAAGAATTTTTTTCGAAACCAACCACAGCAATAACCGGAGTAAAATTTCTGGATCTGGCAAAAGGCTTTGAAAAAAAAATAGTTTTAACCAAAGTTAAATTTACCGGATAGGCTAAAAACAAAAAAAAGCACTCACAATCACTCTTTAGAACAAAAAAATGCATTTGAATTCGCCAATAGGGTATAATGTTACAATTAATTTGTTTTTAAATTAAAACTCAAGATGTGAATTAGAAGTAGCTTAAAACAAATGGCATGCAAATTTCATTAAAAAAATTAAAATCAAATTTTATTTGGATTATAAATAATGTCTGCATAAATAATAACCACAATAATTTTTTTCGGTAGAGATTTTAGTTGGTTTCACACTATTGTTTATCATGTTTTCTTAAACATTTTTCTGATGTACCATATTTTGTGGCATTTGTTTATGTACAGTTAAATTCCCGCCATTTTTATTTTAACTATGAAATTCGCTATGTTATTTTTGATAGACCGACAAACATTTTTAATCTACCTATCTTCATTCAATAAGACATCAAAGAAGCATGTTCTAAGCTTAAAAGGCAATTTTGCGGCAAAATACATGCAATGCAAATGCAGGTAGATCGAATCAAATGAAACTGTAGCTGAATTTGCTAGCTAGTTGCAGGTTCCACCTCCAGGTTTTCGAGTTTTTAGTTACACTTCTTCTGGCATTGGGATTCGAACCCCGGCTGGCTAGTACAGAGAGACAGAAGCTCTTATCCAGCAGGCCTAATTCACCAATCCATACTATGTAACGCACTTGCGCGTTGAAGCAAACATGCAAAAGACTTGGAAACTTAACACAACTAAAGTAATCTTAAGTGATATTCTCACAAGTTCTCAACGTCTGTTTGTATAGAAAAACCTTTCCGAGGATCAGCGTAGCTCAGCCTAATAATGTTGCATTTTAATGTTAATGCATTGCAATGTCAATTTTTTTTTAATTGCAAGAGGAGATCTACTACATTGAAACCACTTCGTGTAGAATTTCTCACGTCATCAATAAAAATTTATAAATACTTGCTGAAAAGTTGCAAATTGAATTTGAAAGTGATCTCGGCGTGAATTAATAAGTAAAAAGCAACAAAATGGTCAAGAAACTACAAACTTCAATTTGCATTTTTATTGGACACTTCCATGCAGCCGCAGTTACAATTAGGTCAACCATTAAATTTCCAAGTTGCTTCCACTTGAAAACAATTCTATTTAAAGCTCCACTCAATTCTTTATTCGAATAAATTAATTATATTAAAATTATTAACGAGAATTAATTAATTAGGCACAAAGACAAAAAAAACTGTTTTTACATAATTTACATCCATTTGAACGGTCAATACAATTAATAACTCCACTAGTTATTTTTTACAAAAATTAATGCTTGTTTTTATCGATGTGAACATTACTATAAATCTCAGGACCACCTCAGTTGCACACACCAAAATGGCGAGATACACACACATGCCATAAATAATGTACAAGGTTAGAATGAAGTTGCTTTCGGTAGTTATAGCAACAATTGTTGTCTCTTCTACTTTTACACTATGAAATTTTAGTTGAAAATTTAGGCGTAAATTTGTAGTAATGTGCCTGTAGAGTCCAGAATGTATCAAAACTTGCATCCTCCTCTGTATCACTCCCTCTTTCTCCCAGTCAATATTTGAGAAGAAGAAGTATTTTGTTGCAGTCAGTATCTCGTCTTCCCCAAAGTACAAATTTTTTGTTTCCTTCTTTATGCGTCGCAACAAAATAGCGTTGAGTTCCAGCGGTTCATCAAGGAGAATTGTTTTGTTACACTTCGAAAGCTCTTTTTCAGCGTCATATTTTGACTTTTGAGGAATGTACATATGATGTTTTGCCTTGATTATCAGGGCATTTGTGCTGTTGCTCCCTTTGTATGAGCTCATTAGCCCAAACATCTTGTTTTGTACTGTTGTATATGAAAATGGGTATTTGTTTCCGTATGGCCCGCTCGCCTTCATCAACGCCATGTACTCCGCATACGCATCCTTGTCAACTTGCAAAAGCGTGTTAAATTCTAGATCTATTGCTTCCGCAAAAGTTTTGAGGCGAGCGCCTGGAAGCGGTAGAGTCAAGTTGCGCATGCGCAAACCCTTGTACGTATTTGTGAGTACTAACCCGGCAAGAAGGATCGCAAGTATAAAAATTCTCATCGAAATACGACTCTCTGTTTTCCTTGAAATTGGTAATTGTTGCTCTAGGAGCATGAAAATTAGCCATTCGAAAATGCTATCTTCAAAATTAAGACGTTGGAATAGTAACCCTGCAATTATGAGTACGACGGCAAAACATAGTGCAGCAGTTACCCAGAAATCGAGTTTGAACATGCTCACATACTCCAAAAAAGATAAAACTGGAATCATTTGGTGACAGGTCAAAAAGTTGTGTTTAATGACATCCACCGGATAAATCGATATACCGGTACTGAAACCGTCGACAATAAAAAATTCTGGGTTTACCGTTACCGTTGAAACCTCATGCGACGTATCTTGTTTTGCCATAGCGTCGTATACTGGTTCATATTCTGTTCGTAAGAAGTCTGTTAGAACATAAAGTAGATCGTCCATTCCAAAATAGTTAGAGTGTTCCGTAGTTTGCAACCTTGAAGTCGTGTCCATCCTCCTACTACTACCTGACTTCCCAGAACCGTTATCTGCTGCCCCACCTTTTTTTGATTTGCCCGGCCCTTTTTGTTCTGATTTGCCTTTTTTGGACTCCTGAGGTTTTCCGCCTCTAGCGTTACCTTTCTTGGTCTCAACCTTACCAGTAACAAATAGAGTTCCGTCGAGTCTCCGATAACCCCACTTGATAGGACAAGAGAGGTGTACCATGTCGCTGTTGATATCGTTGAGAACCTGGCGTACACCGTTTGTTGAGAAGTGTTCCGTTGGTACTTGACTGGTTACTTCGGTGTTACAAAAGTCTGTGTCACGCAATACAATTTGAGTGTGGTTGGAACCTTTTAAAAATATATGGTATTCCACGAGTCCGAATACAGGTGCCGCAAATTCATGCGAAGGAGGTTCGTACTTCTTGTTGTTGTACAGTTGTAAGGCAATGATGTACGTAGACTTAATGAATGTTCCCCACGGATTCATTTTGTAGAATAGTGGTCGAGTGAAAGCTTCAACATATTCTCGCTTAGGTGCGTTAATGAGGTATGCAACAAAACAACTTTGCTTCGATCGCGCACTGATTTTATCAAACCGCGCCCTTGCAGCATCATAAGGTGATAACACTTCCATGAATTTATGCAAATCCGGGTTCTTAGCAAGGCTTTCATCCCAATTGACACTGCTTACGGGTTGCTTTATACGAAATCGAATGGTAACAAATTTTAGTTGGTTTACTCTCGAATTTGGGGCAAATTCAATGATATATGAGATACAGTGGTCGAAGCCTCCTCTAACAACATTGTTCAACACATATTCGGCTGTATGTCTTGGTGCATTGTTGGGTTGTGCATGGTTTGTTTGTTGGTTGTGGGTTTGTGCATTGTTTATTTGAACTAGTTCACTTATTGTAAGAGCGAATAATAGGGCGCCTTTCATCGCAAAGTTTTACTTTGTGAATGACTTAAGCTACGACAGATAGATTCCGAAGGCTAACTTTAATTTGTTTTGTTTTTTGGAATAATTGTAAGCATGAAAAATTTGTGTGAGATAAGTGACTTGGTTTAAACAAAGTTGTTATGATATACGGTTGAAGTGGTGCTTGAGCTATTCTAGAAACAAGCACGCAACGTAGTATGAGCAATGAGTCCCAGTTTGATTGCTTTCTGGAGAAATTTGAAAAATAATTAGAGATTGTTTTTAGTTTTTATAAATGATTTCGTTCAAGTTCGAATTATGTAAAACGTTTCTGCGTGCAGTGCACTGCGTATGAACACGAGGCATATCCATGCTAGCTTCAAGGGCGGACTCTAATTTGCGTTTAATACGTTACTTAAAATTTAAAATGTACAAAACAAGGTTTGCTTTGTAAACGGCGTTGCCAGGTTAAAAAGTATGAGGTGACGCTAATGAGGTATTTTTGTACAAGCACACAACGTTTTATTTTAGGAATTTGTTCATGTTGATTACTTTCGAATTAAATAAAAAAAAGAGCGTAATTGGTGATTTTTTTAGATTTGTAATTGATTATAGCTTCAATTGTGTGAAGCGCTTTTAATTTTTTTTAAAAATAAGTTGATTCGAATCAGGTTTTTATTTGAATAAAACCAGAAATTAGTTTGCAAAATTGAAACTTCAAACGCTTATGAATAAACCGTTCAATTCTACTTAACTTTCAGTACTAACATTACTATCACATATTTTCGTCGCCAAAATAGTATTTTACATTCAACGTTACATGCAATTGTCTGTAAAAAACAAAAGTAGATTCCTAGATTTTTTAAATGGAAAGTATTTTGAAGAATTCATAAATTAGATACAAGAAAATCGTTCACCAATTTTTTGTCTTTATAATTTCAGGCCTACAGATAATTGCATATCAGATTAGGTCACATGACCACGAGATGGGTCAATGAATGTGCAACCATATATCATATCCTACGCTGAAATTTAAACTAAATATCAGCGTGAAGGTGTTTGCATAAATTGTATCCTTTACTTTGCAATTGTAGGCAAAGGAAGTACATTTACCATAGTAATTGACTTTTTTCTGTGCGTCTGTCCATCCGCTAAAAATTGCAAATGCATTACATACTATAAATGCACTTCAAAACCAAAAAAAAATTACATCGATGGACAATAAAGTAATCAATGATGAGTTGGAGACTATAATTAATATCCACCCCTGTGTTACGGGGGTCTGACCCATCGACTTCGATCACCCCTAAATCAAAAAATTGTTTTATTGTGCGTTTTTTTTTGCTAGTTTCAACATAAATGATAAGGTAAGTGATTTCCTGCTTTTACCACATTTTCGACGACATAATGCTTTCCTGACAACAAATGTTCATTTGAGGATTCTGCGAAAGGAAGCCACAGTTTTCCGGAGCCGTAGGTATTTATTGAGCAATTGAAGCTTATTTAAAATCAAACGAAATTAGAAAACCGTTTTGTTGAACTAAATCAAAATGAAACATCAAATTTTGTTGTGCGCTACTGTTCTTCTCTTCGGTGTGCTACTGCTGGCACAAGAAGGTGACGCATCGCCGTCTCGAATGAAGCGACAGGTCCGTAAAATAGTTACTGTAATATAGTACTCCAATTTCCCAAATTTCGAAAAAAAAAAAAATTAGGAAGAATTTTTTTTTATTTTATAAAATTGAGTTTGAATTTTTTATTGTATTCCAAGACGATCCCAAACCGTGGCGGGTGCTTTCGCGATGGTTCTTCCGGTCATTGTCAAGGAGGATACTATTGTTGCTACAAGGCACATGCACAGAGCGGAACTTGCACTCATCGATACTTACGTTGTTAAACTGAACCAGAGTCTCTAGAAAAAAACACTGATTTCAGTACAACACCAAATAAATATAACTGTATGCAAAATATTACATATTTATATGTGTAAATAAAAATGACACAAGACGATTCAATATGACAAACCAACTTCGCAGGATATAATTAATTTTTTTTTTTAAATAAAAGTCATTAATTAAAGTTGAGGTATTTTTAACTTCCTTTTTAATTTCTGGCACTTCAAAAGGAAACGAGGCACTAGAAAATGTAACTGACTTTTTTTTTCGAGAAAATTTAAGTTAAATTTCCAGTTAGTGTTGAATATACATAAAAAAATAAGTTTTAAATTTAAGTTTTGCATAGTTTTAGATAAATTTCTAATTTTCCGAATATTGCGTTCTTCTTATAAATAATTTGAACTGTTACCGAATTTTATTGGTTTAGTGCACTCTTTACAATTCTAAAAAAGTTCAATTTGTACAATTTTTTACAAAATTTTTACAACCATCGATCTCCCATCAATCGGTGCATCAAAAAATTTAGGCAATTAAATACTAAAATTTGGGCATAATTATGGAACTAAATTCAATTCAATTCAAGTTTATTTGATTTAGTCTTACCCATATCAACATGTACATGCTCATTCAATAATACGTACAATACTAGCTTATCTTTAGTTTAAAATAAAATACAAATTACATTAATAGCTGAGCACACCGTTTGGAACTAATTTTGGAACTATACGTTTTGGCAAATTGTACTCCATAGCACCATGAAATATTTTTAGAGTTATTTTCAATAGCAGATAATTGAATTTTCTGATTTCATACGCTAGATAATTTGATTAAAATTTTCAGTAAAATCATTTTTTGTGTTACGTGTAAAGTTAAGCGTTGTACCTACGCTTGTACGCTTTTTGTTACAAAAGAAGAATATCATTCCGGATGTTTGTTGTTGCAAAACTTTGCAACACAAAATTAAAATAAAATAACTTTTTCCTAGCTACATAAGTTGTTATTATAAATTTGTTGCCAACAAATGTTTTCGATGAAAAAATGACGGGAACTGTGTATGCATAAATTGAATAAAATGAAATTTTTCTCAGAAATGGTGTGCAAAGGAAGCAAAATTTGCAATTACAACGCTTGTGTTTTTTTTTGTTTTTCTTTAACAGAATTTTTTTTTCTGGGAACCACATCTTCCTGTCAGACTCCAAGAATCCAGACCAATATGCAACTTTGAGGTATAAATTGCAGTTTTTTAGTTGGAACAAAAAGAATCAAAAGCAACTTTTGAAAAAAAAAAAACATTATCAATATCACACATCATATGTTGTGCGTTGGAGTACTTTATTTCGGCGTTTTACTGTTAGTAAAATTCAGAGCCACATATCCGCTTGGGATGAAGCAAATTACTCTAGAATTTTACATGCATGTTAAACAAAACATCACTTGGAATGTTTACGGCAAGGTGTTTGCATAAATTGCATTCATTTCTCAGAAGTTGCGTGCACAGGAAGTAATTTTCGTGTAAAAAAAAATTAAAATACAATGCATGTTGTTCTCATTAATACATTCCTAGGAACAACTACTTCTTGGAATATACCAGGACAAAAAAAATCAGGTAAGTATTTAACCACAAATTTTTGTTGACTTTTAATCGATAATTGCAAACCTGTTGAAAAAGGCTTTGTTAAAATCGCTCTTAAGATGAAGCATCATATTTTCTTCTGTGCCTTTGTACTACTTCTTGGTGTGGTAATGTTGGCCCAAGAAATCAACGCAACTCCGGCTCGTGTAAGACGGCAGGTCTGTAAAATATACCTTTGTATTGTAAAATACCTTTGTAAAATTGTATATATAATAAAATATTTTAAATTTTGCACTAATTATAAAATTTAAAAAATTCAGACTATTCCAAGAGGTGGCGGCTGCTTCCGTGATGGTTCGTCTGGTTACTGTATGGGAGGCTACTACTGCTGTTACATACCAAATGCACACAGTGGAACTTGCACTCATCGATACGATCGCTGCTAAGTTGGAGAAATGTTTTCACTAAAAACATGTTTCCGCTAAATTAAAAGTTTACATGAAATGCGTAGATTTTTTCAACATATTATTTAGATTTTTTTTTATTTAACCTAACTACAAATATTTTAGTTTGCATTCAAATTATTTTTCGGTATAATGAGCTAATACATTAAAATAATTTTTCAAACTGAAATGGCCGGTAACACTAAAAGCTACGCGTTTATGCAGCAACCTTGATTTGTGCGTTGTACACTTTGTATATCCACCGTTTTCTTTATCCATTACCACATGGATTCCAGATCTCTATGTTTGACCAATATTCCAATGTGATTCTTTTGTGCAAAATTTGTTATATTTTTTCTTTTCAGCATCAAATCTAGTTCATTCGAAAATCACTTTGACGCCAAAGCACACTACAACTGGCGAGGCTTCTTTGCGTTTTTTTTTGTTGCGAAGTGGCTCGAAAGCTTTTGAGGCTCAAGTTTTGAGTTTCTAAATGTTTGGAATTACACAAAAAGATCAATTTTTCAAATTTTGGAATTTGTTTTTGTATTTAAGAAAAGCTAAATGGTGACATAATTCATAGTGTGCGCTTTATAGTTGCATACTTGGGGTATTTAATTTTAAGGGTTGGCCTCGCAAATGTTCAGTAGATACGTTGTGAAATATATTAGTAAACTGGAATCAATTCAGTAAATTCCGCGGCTGAAAAAAATGTCCGCGTTGGTAACCAGTCCACTATACATAAAACCCTAAACTAAAATAAATTTGTCCACACCATATTTTATTTTGCCAAAAGAGCTGATTTGCATTTATGTTATGATGTACCATAAGACTATTAAATTTGTTGTTTGTCTTGCTAAATTGTGGAGTTTTAGGAAGCAAAGAAAACAGCTCGGTTTTCGCTTAATATCCACCGAAGGCTGTACTGCACATTGGAGTTTGTAAAAATGCAAAACCCCAACTATATTACTACAAAACTGAAAAAAGTAGCATAGAGATGTGTAATTTGATGATTTGTAGAATAGTTCTGTTTCCAATAAAATTTTAACACTAAATTAACACATTAAGAAAAAACGTTACTTTTAGGAAACAATAATTTCACTTCCTATGGCTTCCAAATTAACCCAAGAACTCGTCCATATTTACGTATGTTTTAAAGGGTTATCCGCAGTTACTTAATTTTTTTTTGTGTTGTTATACAATTGCCGTTGTATACTATATACTACGCATACTTAATTTATATATTTTAATGTTTACGACCGTCGACCCAACTATTTAAATACAAAATAGCACACAAAAACTAACAAAAATTAAAGTTGAAAACTAGTAAAGAAAATTAGTTTTTATATGTGTTACGAACAATGCGCCACCTGACGATTGTGTCGGTAATCTAATTTAAGCCAATGCAATAGGCAGCGGTAAA